>DWQK01002397.1:0-13258 GCA_018231225.1 Noctuana stator | reverse complement strand
ACCGGCCGCGCCCGACGTTGCTTAACAATGTGATCGCTTGCGATCCACACTACCAGCGGGGCTATGCGCGCTTCATATTGTAATCTACTACTTCAAAATATTGGCGTAATGAATAAGGTCAAGAATGATGACTAGTCTACTCTCCTACCCGTTCCGAAACTTTTCCGTACCATTAAGAATAGCCGTAGTTTGACTAAAAAGTCACAAAAGTGTAAAGAAAGAAGAAAAGAAATATCTAACTTTTTTCTCTTTCTTTATGTTTCGTTCAAAGAAATATTTTAACGAGAAATATTTTTTACAGAATGTAAATTAAATTAATGTGATAACGTTTAAAACGTTTCGTTGCAATACGAGAAAAAGAAACATCAACAAATTTAGCGGAAACGAAGCAAATAATTGGAGTTTTATTCCTGTACAAAGAAGGATCTTGAGTACAATTCAGCAGTAGCCTTCATTAGCGCGAGACAAATCCTTTCACTGGTATTTCTCGTTCTAATTACAGCATTAGGAGCGGAATGAGCTATTGTACAGCTGCGCTGCCCGGATCTGTTTTATTTTAAGCGCTGCAATGGAACACAATAGCTAGTTTTAGACTCCGCAAATTAAAGTCTTTGCTTAAAGAAAACTGATATTTTAAAGACTTTTTTGACTGCTTTTTTCAGCGATATCTCTTGAACTTTTAAGAAACGGTACGATTAACTCATGTAGGTATGAGGGTACATAACAGAATAACCACTAATAGCCGACAAGAGCCGGCTAGTGCTGATTATTTAAAGGCTAAACTTATTACATTTGGGCTGGAATTCTTAGCACAACACATTTCTTTTAAAAAATAATACTTACCCCCACAAAAACATATAAATGAAATAAATTATGAATATTAAAATATGCTGCAACCTATAATCATTGAATTAAAATATGAAGAATGTTTGAACATTTTCTTTTTCTTCTCAGCTTTCTGCACAAAGGCATTAAGTACGTTAATACTAATGACCGTGCCCAGGCTTAAGTCAGATTTATTTTGGGTATCCAACTGGGTAAATTTTCATTTGCTATCTTGCTTCTCGGAGAAGGAACGGGGTACATTTTTAATTAGATCTCCCGTGGCCAAATAAGCTTTGTTTAAAAATGGTTTCATCAGTTTGAAGAGAATTTTATGTTCTCTCAAATTTATGCTGTTTAAAATAACACAATATTGATAGATATTTCGTTGATTCGCTCGAAGCTGAAAAGTAGTTAGATAGCATTCGAAGTTTTTGCATGCTTTAAAGAATAAACCATCGATCAAGGTTATTGTTTTGGTATGTTCTATATTCTGTATAGAAGCAGTGTATATTAGCTTACTTACTCTAAAATAATAGGTATTGGGTAATTGAGGCGACGCTAGAATGAAATTTCAATTGAAGATATTACTTCTCAATAATATTACCAATTTAATTTATGCTAGACATTAAAATATTCATGCTTACAATAGCTTATTTCAGTAACAGCAAATTCCGTTTCGGATTTCAAGATCAATAATATTAGTGCATCTGAATGATTCCTTGAGTGTCCGCGGGAGACGTGAGTGCATTTTGTAGTTGAGAAACAAAGCCTTTTATACATTGAAGTACCAATTGCACCAACGCCAACAAAACCTTAAGAATTTTAGTATGAAGACTGTTTAAAACAATAACTCTTGACATAAAAACATTTTGATTTCATAAACGACGAAGAACTAACTGAGCATAGCGCAGAAAAGAAGCTAAAAAGTCTGCCAGCGTTGTTAGCCGATTTTAGCACTTTTGAAGCATAAAGAGTTTCATGGAATCCTCTGTAAAAGCCAATTGGCTGTATAAATATGGTATAGACCTAACCTATACCAGCTCAAAGAAATTCCTTGTAATATTGGAACTCGATTGAAGTGTTCCGTTGTTCAAGGGATATCGGATATCAATGTTCTCACAATGCTAAAGGTCTGAAGATCTTTCTTACGTAATGTATTGCTACAATTATTGTATCGTAATAAGTAAGATTAATAAGATATCTTATGAAACTCTTAAACTAACCGTTACAGAAGAACATAATGTAAGTAAAACGAACATATTTAAATCAATAATAAACACACTCAAACATACAGCTGGAGTACATGTACCAAATCTGTACATACTCGTATATCAGATTTACCTCACTGAGACAAGAGTACTCAGCCTTAGCAATAAATGCTTTACTTTCCCTTAAAATAAATATAAAATTCAAGACGGAAACAAATTTATTTCCTTCCGTAAGGAATTAAATGTCAAAAACATTTCTCCCGATAAGTGGAAATACACGAATGCCGGAATTAACCTCTCAAAGATCCGATTACGGGAACTGTACCTACCGTCAAATGGGAGATATATTGCGCGTGTACACATATACAAATTGTTACGCATCGATAATTAGCTGATGTCGGCTTGATTGGGATAAACAAGCATTAGTTCTGCAAATAATGTACCTATGTATGTGAATAATGCCTATAATGTATACATTATGGATTGCAAAGGCCACTTAATATCAGTTTGTTTGCTACTCATAAAAGATAAAAAACCAATAGACGCAGATTGAAACCCGGTAAATCCCGGAAACTAGGTAAGTTATAAACAAATAAAATAATTACTATATTATAATTTAAAGTATGGTCGTCATGTGATTTTCTGATTGCTAAATAAACACTATTCTTCTCTCAGACATGTTCTAAACGCAAACACAAATATTAATCGAATTCGAATTTATTGGTCCCATTTCATCCGGCGTTAACTGTTACAGTCAATTTGAACTCTCAATAAACAATAGAAAACACCTGTTTGTTAAAGTATAATCGTTTTATTGGCGCGGATGTTTGCAGTTTTATTCGCTATTTCATTTAAGTGTTAAAGCTTCGATTAAAGTTTCTATGGTCTATAGACAGATGTACAGGAATATAATACTATATTCCTGTATTATACTATACTACTTACTAAGAACAAAACAGATTATGCATAATTTTTTTTTTAAACAAAGCACTAAAACGCGCATGATGTTTGCCACAAGCGGTCGTTTATGTATGTTAGAATTGCAACAGAGTTGTCAGAAAATGAAAGAAGAACACTGTTTTTCGTTTAATTTATTAAAGAAACTTACCGTTTCAAACTTGAAATCCCAGATTTGGGTAAACCATTAAAAAAAAAACAATGTCAGAAAACATCATAACAACAAAAAACAACAAAAAAAATAGCTTTTTTGTGAAAATCGCTATTCTTTCGAATCAAAGAGGCACTCAGATTTCGAGATCAATATGTAAATGCACTCATGGCTGCACACGACTGGAAGCGTAAGAGCATTTTGTCGTAGAGACACCGACCGCGGTGCGACTTCCTGCTTCACACTTGGTGACTTCATCTTGCTATGAGAGAAAATTTGAAACCGGCGAGGTGCAAGTAAACCTCATACAATAATGGTTCCATACCACCACACTGCATTCTCTCTCAAACAAGGATTAACATCAAAGAAATGCAGTATTTCGATGGGGCGATTAAAATAGATTAAGCGATTTCAGCTTTGAGTACTTTTAAACGCTACTGAGAATTTTGTAATGTCTCTATTGCTACAGTTTTAGAAAGAAAATGAAATTAATATTTTTATGTGTCTTTTTATAGCTTTATTTCTTTTCCTGTTGCATGTAAAAACAAGTTAAACAGGATTCGCAGTCAAATAAATAAGATATAAATGTCATAAGTAACCTTAACCTTTAAGCGAATAAAAAGGGAAGATAGCTGACGGCTTGGATGATTAATTAAAAGAGAGTTGGACGCAAACGGAGCTCTTTTGCGAAGGAAAACTTAATTACTTTCGCGGCTAAATCATAAAGCTGAATACTTCCAACATAAGATGCCACCACGGTCTTGGATGTGTGTCATAAAGCGTACTTCATAGCGCGTCACAAATTAAATTGCCTCCTGCATTACGCTTTGTGTATTTCTAGAAGATTATGTTCGTGTCTATGACACTCTCGAGTACACCGTGTTAAAATTATAGTCAGAGTTAAATTTTTTGACATAGAATCCATTGCACCGAAGTCGTTGTTTCTGTATCATATTTGGGGCACAGACTCTAGAATAAATACTTGAAGTCTTTAAAAAAATATTTGCTACTTTTTAGATTGAAGTTGATTTAATTTTTTTTTTTAATAACAGTCGGATTCACAATTCTAAAAATAAAAATGATAAAATCTCAGATCTAAGAACAATTAAAACACTGTTCTTTAAATTGTGTTTAACAAATAAAACAAATAAAAATAACAATGTTATCGTTGAAATAGTTATTTTTATTTCTAATATTAATACAAGTTTACTTACATAACTCGGAAAAAACAGAGAACAAGCTGCAATAATTGAAAAGAATGTTGTCAAGTTAACCTTCCCGATGTCCTAAGGGATTCCGGGAGTGTACCTTTTTTGGCGTTCGGTTACTTGGCTCTCAAACTGATTCACAATTGGCTAACTTTGTGCCCCACAGCGAAGATCGAAGCTTTATTATTATTAGCATTACCTATGAGTATACAGTAATTTAAAATATTGGATAGAACACAATAACGCTTCATTGAGCACGACGAAATTAATAGTTAAAATTTAAAAACTTAACATTCTTATGATAATTCAATTGGATATTTATGTTTATTCGAGAATTATTAAGGGCGCGAAGAGTAACGTAATGTTAGTGAGTGTTCCATAGTATTTTTCATTTAAACATTAATAACGAATAACGTGCGCAAATGCATTTCTCGATGCATTAGATAAGAGTATTCCAAACTAAATGTATTACTGCAACTTTGAACTAAGTACCAGTTGCCAAATTGTAGTTAAGTACGCGCTGTCAAAATTAGTTGGTATGCGGTTGCAATACAAGCTGTGTTCACACAAGTTAAATACGACTTAGGCCAAGTTCTCACAACACGAACTGTACTAAGACGACAGTTTTGGCTGCTAGACTAGTGGCGGCATTAATCATAGTTACCTGTTATATATTATTTGAGTGGGCCGTAATTGTGTTGCTAGTGAGTTTCACGGGTAATAGAACTCAACTTTGGGGACGTTTACTTGCGGGTTTAGTACAACTAAATTTGGTTGATAGATAAACAAGAAAAGTTTTTAATGAATTAATTATTATATTTGCTTTATCCTAGAAGATGTTTAGATAAATCTGACAACGGTGACCACTTACGAGTACCATCAGGTGGCCCGCTTGCATCTTTGCTAGCCTCTCTTTAAAAAATTTACTTAAGTACTCTACATCGACTTATACCCTCTTCATTTTACAAAAAAATAATTTATTTGGTTTCCGTTCGTCTATAGAACTACCTAGGTCTAGGCCAATGCATATCGTCATATGCGAGCGGGCTTTTACGAACCACATGTTTAATAACTGTCAGGCACTTCCCTCTTCTTGTTTTTTTCCGTGGTCATAAACCACCACACCACATTTTCTTTTAATCACTGAGTTATATAGTCATAGTTCTGTTTATTGGGCGATTGAGCGATTTTGAGGAAACAATTAATGTACCTACCTTTATACCAATTTTCGTATCATTATTATATTTAAAATAAATTTATTTATATAGTTTCAATACTGTTATAAGAAAACGCGAGAAAACAGTTCTTTAAAGGTGTTTAATTTTACTTCTTTGTTCGTGCGAGCACCTACAAAAGTTTTATGGGCAATCACGTCGGCGAAGCGGGCATAAAATTCGTTTCAATTGTACAGGCGTTAACTGTAACTAGTAACTCCACTGAAACAGTAAATTTCGTACTTAGATTGTATCACCGATTTATGAATTTCAGATTACCACAAATTATCATTTAATACGAACATTTGTTACACGGCACTCGTTAAAACAATTTCGTGGCATACAAATGTACCTCATTAAAATTTATGCCTCGAAAACTCATCAATCAAGCCTGGAAGTATTTTTGTATTTGGCGTTAGTTTGTGAAATTATGCAACATTACTACAATACTATATCGTCGCTTTTTTAATACTAAATATACACTTTTACTATATTTATTGATAACAAAGCATTGCCAATAGGTAAGGCGGCGATCTTCTGTCCATTCCAAATCCTATTGTCATTGCCTACCATCCACTATTAATTATATCCCATACCTTGCGTTGTTTTCGTTCGTTTCTTAATTCGTACCCTACTTTATGTTTGGTAAACTTATGCAAATTTTTACTTAACAAAAACTTTATTTTAATTTTGATCACTATTCATTTAATTTACACATTCACTTATCAACATTCGCAGTAAATCGTGGACATCCCACATAATCATACATACCTATAAATCTCCATTAAATCAGATCAAACCCCGAGTATTAATATTCACCCTCCATATATTATTGGTAATCCCCACATAAGCACGATATAGGAAGCGCTCGGTATGAAGGACTCACCAATTCCTCGAAAATCTTGTCATTAGCACAATATGGGATATTAGAAATTTGATCCAACTTATAGACACATCTGTAAAATAGATGTAGGAATATACTATAATAACAGTTAATAAGTGCCTACAAAAAAGGATTTCTATTAAAACAATTGCCAATATATTATTGTCTGTAATATCTGTAATATGAAATAGTGGATATTTTAATATTGTAGATGACATTTTTTTTACATTATTTGTTTGCTATAAACGTATTTTAATATAACTTGAGTTGATAACCATACCGGTCCACTTTTCTAAGGGTCCTGGGTTCGATTCTATTATTATTTGCGCTATTGTTCTCATTAAATCTCTGTATAAGTTCAAATCACTCTTCTTTAAAATTTATCCAAGCCAATTATGGACTGATAAAGCTGAGCCAACCGATCGTTAGTAGGGTGAAATGTTTGTGTTTCCTGAACAAATATAATTATCGGAATTAGAAGCGAAGTGGTTGGTGACGATTGCCTTCGTGTTCAAACGCTTTTATTATTATTGTTTTCTGCCAGTGGATTTATAGTTATATTTTGTACGTAAGTCGTAAGTATATTTTCGTGTCATTGTGTTTCTATTTCATTATTGATTGTACTCAATATATTTGCTCTGGTTATAAAACATATTGTGTTAGTCTTATCTAAGTAAGTGGTCTTTGGTTTAAGTGAAGGCTTTGAGTAGGTACTTATAAATGAATGTTCTAATTTTAAGCAAAAAATACATTAACAAATATTTTGATTTGCTGTGTAGTAATGAGATCGTAATTTGTTTTTTATTGTCATAATTTCTGTTTTATTATGTGTATTTATGTATTATTATTTTTCAATAAAGAGTATAGTGTAGTAATTCCCAAATTACAGAAAGTATCTCGAAACCTAATAAGCGTAGTATGCACAGCTATACATTCTGCAGGCAATGGGGTGGATGAGATAGTGTATAATGGTGTTGACTATATTCTGCTCCGTTCTGTAGAATAATATTAACTATGGTCGAAGCGGATATTACGTTACGTTACGTACGTTCTTTGGTTATATCACTTTCTCTGTGGTACGTACCGGTGATTCACGCAACATTTCATATGTATATTAGTGACATATCCATTTTTGCGCTTTTATTTGATTTTTAAAAACAAATAAATAGAAGCGACAGAACCTGTACATTTCACACGAGGCTGGTACAATCACCACATTCATAAGTCGCCAACTGGGTTGTTAGGGTGTGGATACCGGAAATACTATATTTGATGCCACCTCCTCAGTCCTCCTGAGCAGCTACTATCTACGATTTCAGATACGACTTATCTTCTATTTGAGGTTTGGTGTTCTTTATGGGTCGTAGTAACCACTTAAGATCAGGTAGCCTTAATATTAGTCTACCTACTCGTTAACAGTTTTCCAACTGATGCCTGAAGGGACAACCCTTGCTAAATCATAGAATGTCTAAATAACTCCACTCGATTGGTCGAAGCACTTAGATATTTATTTAAAGCACGTAGAGAGGCGGCTATTTCAGCGGGATGAACGATTGAAATAGCGAATTAAACCACCGAGAGAATTCATTGCCTCCAGAATGTTAACCTCACAACCACTGTGAACGTTAAGTCTGTATTTAATTGAAAAAATATTTATAATTAGAAGTGAAATTGGTAAAAATATTTTATACATTTTCGTTTTTTTTATTGAAACATCAAACATCAAAAATCTTGTAATACCCATTTGTTACTGTACTTGCAATGTATCAGACATAAAGAGTTTGTTTGCCATGGTAACCAGTATTAATGACGCATTTTCGGACCGAGGGGCTGCTAACAAGTAATAAGCCCGCGTTCTTTGCTCTTCAGATCCTTCTATTTGGGTGTTTTTTTTTTAATTTGTGTATATTCGTGGGTATTTTCCTTTTGTAATGAGCTAGATAAACATTCAAGGTTGCGGTATTCAAGTGAACTTTTTTGAGCTAAAAGCACGAAGCTTAAAAAACGACAACATTTTAGTTCACAAAAAAGTGGTATTAAAATTAAATGGTAGATAGTATTTATTTGGAACATAATTTATAAAAACAAATAGTTTGTTGAATTCCAACATTTACTAAAATATAAGTAGAAATGTAACTTTGATACCAACAACATTTAGGTTAAGTACGCTGCAGTGATCGTTTTGTATGAGGTTTGCTTTATTAACGTAAAAATATTTAAAATATCCAATTTCACCTAATAATACATTTAATTTATCGGACAATCAGTCTTTGGAAGTTTATTGCTGGACGTAACACACGCTAGTTGAAGTCACACTGTCCGATCTAGCGCCCAACACACCATTTTATGCTCAAAACATTTTCATAAAAACTAAAAATAACAGTCTGTCCTTTAGGTCCATTACACAGACAGGTGCAAATGCTGTAAAATTTCACAAAACAAACAGGAGATTAATGCTACTGGTATTTCTTAAACCATTTCTTGATGGGTTCACACGTTTCCTTTCCCAGCTTACTTTAATGAGCTGCCGAAACTGTAGCGCTCGGAAGCGGCACCTACAGCGGTTTAAATTTTCTTGCATCCGGCTGCTGCTTGAGTTTTACGCATAGTAACTCAAGCAAAACAATCTCTTAACAGTATCAAAATAAAATAAAGCACAATTTAAATGGATACAATGAAATAAATTTACGTTAAAATAAAATTTAGCATACCTAGGTACATAGCAACATATTTTGTTAGTGTGATAAAAATAGAATGTAAGGTACTCCTATAATTAAGTTTTCTAGGTATCGAGTACAATTAAAATTAATACGCGCAGTATTTAAGTTTTGGTGAATTTCATTTCCCTAATGCTCTTCTAGTTATCTTTAGTTTCATAGACAAATCAACATATGATTTGTCTATGAAACTCAACAAAAAGCAAAATAAATACAATCGCGATTTAATAAAAAGAAAAGCAATATTAAAACAATTATGTTGTTTTAAAACTATTAAATAAAAATAATTTATAGTGTAATAAACAGAATCATATTTTCTAACGCCAGATAAATATTTACGTGTTACGTATAGCGTAGGAATTTACACCGCTTTGAGAATACTCGGTACATTTTGTAGGCGAAGCGTTCTAAAATCTCGAACAGAAAGCAATGTAGCAAACATGATCGATGCCCGTGTTGCGAGCCGCTCTACATATTTATCGGCGACTAGCTTTTAGTGGTGACTTCACTCGGCATGCTGATATTCAAACATAAATTTTGCAATATCGTAGGTACAGGTATTCTCATAAATCTATTACATGTACCTACCTATCTACTTACTTACCATGGCGGTAATAGCCCAGTGGTAAGCAGTAAGGACTTATCCGAAAGCAGCGTTAAATAGGAAACTTATATGAGTCTTATTTTATTTGAGGACATCCAAGGATGCGATGCAATTCATGAGTACTAAGATGGAAAATTCAAATAAAGCATTCCTTTCATCCTATTCCTCCTATCCTATTACGGAACAAATTATAAAAAATTCTTCCACCTATTAAATATACATAGAAAGATCTCAAGTGTAATAAATATTTGATGTATTGAGTCGCTCTACCAGGGTTCATATCTGCAATCAGCAATGGATGGCACCGAACAGTCCGCAGTCTTTGTCAACGCTGCATGCAGTCGGTATGTCAAGCGAATCCCACTCATTTAAGGCTGTTATCGTGTTCCACTGAATCACCGGAGTGGAAAAAGATTTAATGCAGTCAGGGAAAGCAATTTCCTAGTACCTACTTTCGGTAAAGTTTACATTTATTGTGACCTTTAGTACGCGGGTACGGGGAGGTACCTCCGCTGCCCACATTACCCACTGTGAAGTAATTCTTGTAGCAAGAACTTGTGTTTTGCGGAGGGTTGCTGACGGACACAGTATATTTGAACCATCTTAGTTCTCATGAGTTCCAATGCCTCCGGTATGATCTCAGATAAAAGCTCTCTCCTATTTGAGGTTGGCCTTGGATGTCCATGGGTTGCAGTGACCACTTAACATCAAGTGGCCTAAAAATGCTCGTTTGCTACTCATAAACGATAAAAATACCTGATTCTATTTCATCTCTGTCGATCGTCAGTCCTTCGAATTATGTGGCCTGCCCCAGATGACTCTGGGACAAATATCGATTTTTTATAAAAAAATTTTATGGTTCATTTTCAACAACTTGATTCTGATCTGAACTGCTATTTTGAAAACAGTCGAATCAATTCAGTCTAACCAATTAAACAACGCGTCGTATAATATTTTAGGCATCATAATTCAATGTGCCTCAGTCTGGGTGATCTCCGCCGGGACAATATATCAACCTTAATTTATTTTCTTCCGCAACCTTCCGCAGTCGTACCTACATTCTGGGTATAAACGTTACACCATTTCTTATCTTTATAAAATTAGGTCTTAGGGTAGTCGGTCATTTCTCTTGTTTCAGTCTTTGTCAAACAGATAACGAAATTGTTCTTGCCTTTGTGACAAGACATTTCTGGGCAGATAATTCTTAAATTTAATCATATTTTCGCGCGCACTGAAGTAAAAATAATACTTAATAATATTATTATGTCTATCATTTTAATTTTTAAGATTTTATTGAAGTGCTTTGGGTTTTAAAGTTTAATTATTTCGTATTTATAGCAATTTTTTCCGTTGTTCCCATCGTGACTGACGTAATAATATATCGATGCTGGAATCAGTAAAACATAACCTAAACAGATACAAAGAGCTGAGCCATGTATTGTGCGATCGCTATGTATTCGTAACACGTCGCTACGGGAACACGATGCAAACCCCACGAGACGAATGTGTGTAAAGATATCATCGTCGTATATGAATTTGCTTCCAAAATAACACCCTGTTTCATTGACAAGATATTGACAAAATATTTATCAGTTTATTTTCAAAAATAAAGCGTTTTTTTACAGTGTTGTGGTGGAACTTGTGCATTGTGCACTTCGCCCTGAGTGACCATCGCCATAGTAATGGCCCGCCTTGAACCTAATTTTTATGCTTTAGTTGAAGAGGAGTGGATATCGGTGCAAACAACTGTCTTAATAGTATTGAATAGGGTATTTTTTACATAAAAAATATACGATTGCAAAAATTCATTTTTATAATTTTAAATTGATAAAATTGATTACTAACAAACTATAAACAATAATTTACGTACTTAATTAAAGTAGGTACTTTGAAAAAATATAGGAATCAGATGTCATGTGCCTATCTTAAATATTATAATAGTGTTTTATATAAAGTATAATTTTATATAAGTTATTCAGTGAATATTCAGAAAACGTCGTGGAAACATGAGATGCAAGCCCCCGGAGACGAATCTGTTCAAAGCGGATACCCACATGTTCACCTTAGCCTTATTTATATGCGCTGAAAAAAGATAATATATCACATTTTCGTACGACAATATGTTTAGAAAATCATAGCTATTTCACAGGAATTTGGTTTGGTTACTGAACGCTGTATTACAAGTTGCATCATATTTCGAGAATCTGAAACGAGTATGCATGCATTTCTATGCTCATCTTCACAACCATTCCTGCAAACCATTTTAAGGCCCACCAGCTAGCTAGCAAGCTAGGCACCATTCTCTCCCCACAAACGGAAAGGCCTAGAGAATACTCCAATGCGTATTGGTTTAACGACTGTTATCTGTCGATAATAACCCGGACCAACGGCTTAATAGATACATCACTCGACTACAGAATACGATTTTTTACTAAAGATGGCTCAAGTAATTATTAAAATAAGAAATTACTTGCCATATAATAAATAGTTAAAAATTTCATACGTGTGTTGGTTTCCTTTTACTTTTATAAGGTACCTACCTAAAAGTGCGTTAGCTATATTCGTATCTTGTATGCACATCGGCACATTGTTGTTAACGCTATTAAATTAACGAGATTCATTGTACGTAAAACAGTAAGCAGAGAAGCGTGAAGAACAAGAAATGTGTTTACACCGCTCCGACAATATTATCACAATACCTACCAGCTTTTAATAGAGTGATAAAACGTTCGCGCTAAACACGCGTTTTTTACGATCTCTTGTTCCAATTCTATGGGAAATAATATTTATTTTTTTGCTTTTAAATAACATTCGCTTAAAAGTATTTTTAACTGAGAAATTTCGTAAACGTGGCATGATTCCAAACTCGCTTTGACTTAGAAATCTGGATCCCCGGAACAACTTGACGGTCACAAAGTAATGTCAGACGTAGAAAACCTTGGAAAATAGACGGTATTACCCACTTATCATTATAAGATTCCTTTTAAAGCACTAAGATATTTTATTTAAGTTGTGCATTAAAATTGCATCTACTTTAGATTCAAAATTGCAGAATCCACTTTAGGCAACTGTAATATGCAAAAGAATCTAATTAAAATTATTACGTGAAAATCAAAACACCAAAGCACCAATCCGCATTGGAGCAGCATGGTGAAATCTGTTCCAGGCCTTTCCCGGTTGTGAGGAGAGACCCGGACCCAGCAGTGAGACATAAAAGGGTTGAAGGAAAGTGAAAATCATAAAGTTTTGTTCAAATTAAATGTAACTTAAGTACAGCTAAAATGAAAAAAATATATATATTATATACTAGTTGACCTGGTGAACTTCGTACCGCCTAAGAACCAGTAAATGTTAACTTATTAGCTTCATGGTTCGATAGATGTCTTGATGTAAGGCTGCACTGCATATATTCCCAAATTTGTCGTATACTTTAACCTCAGCATTGTAACACAGCGCCATCTATTGAACACATGAATAAATAATCGTGGCTA
>DWQK01002396.1:0-13259 GCA_018231225.1 Noctuana stator | reverse complement strand
AATCGATAACCTGATTTGCACTACACAACTTGTCATGATTCATCCGATATGTTGCCTAATTATACCTATCAGTCTTGGAACCTTTATGAACAAAGCTGCAACTCGATAAATTCAGTATGGGGAGGAATATAAATTTGATATCACAACTATAGTACGTAAGAATGCCTATAACGAAGTAGGTACTTGAGCAAAATAATCGCAGTCGCGTTAGATCTAAGTATCGTGGTATCGGGCTAAATTGAAAGCACATTGCGCGATGCGACAATGCAGGACGTCCAGGGCGCATGAGGTCGATGGCCTCTGGATGGACGACAGCAAAACTGACACAACACAAGCGCCTGTCCTCGAATGCGAGCAATTGAACATGCCGATAATAATATGTATACTATTACAGGTGATGGTTGAATTGTTCGAATCATTAAACTTAATACCTTAAAAGAGTATGTTTAGAGGAATATTTTTGATATCGTAATATTGCACATTATTGTTAATTAAAATAAGTAAAAATTCTTAATTAGTATTTTAGTTAAATATATTAGTTACATACATTGAAATAAGATGGAGAAAATAGGTAAGATGGACGCCAATTTATTGGAAGGTACAACCCGGCTTTAATAAAATCAATACAAAATTGCAAGTGCTACTTTTAAGCTCCAGTGTACATATCTACAAATTATTTCGTTTTCAAATACCTATATTGGATCAGTAGGGCGAAAGCGAACTGTTACGATCCTGTGACCGAGAAAGCTTTCAATAAAGATATTAAACTCTTGTTAGACTTGTTATCCGAGACCTACTTATTTGTAACTACGAATAAAATGAACTTTAGGTAACCTCATTTGTGACTACCGCGGTTATAGATGGGAATTTAAATTTTTATCTGTTATGATTAAAAAGTAAATATAAAAAATAATCATAGAATAAAAAAATTACAATTTAAACGCAGGATTTTCGTAACCGCAAATCAGTATTTTGGAGACCTTGAAAAATCAGTGCTTAAAACCGACATAGCTTAGATAAGCTTTGGAAAACAGATGAAAATAAATGCATTAATAATAGATGGATATTATGTTAAGAAATAAAAATTTTTGAGTACTTATTTTTGATTTTCTTGTACCAAATTTCGCGTTTAATTGGTAGCACCCATATGATTGAGAAATTTATATATTGATTGATCATTCATAAATTATGAACACTTAATTTGAATTTTGCAATGTTTGCTTCAAAGGGTTTCATCATTGCTTGCTGTTTCTAAGATAGGTACTTATAGAATTTCAACAGTCAAATTGTCGAAATTCCTTTTTTTTTTTCAATGTTTGTGTCTATTTCAAGAAAGATAATACCGTCTCAACGTTATTAAATTTATAACCACCATTTTAGTAGGTATGTTATACATTACAAGTACCTACCAAATTAGACCGTGGCACAACGATGACAAATGCGATAACATAAATAAGATAACTTATCGAGAAATAGATCCATAGTATACGAGCCAGTTTAGGCAGTAGGTACTTGCAACGGTAATCTATTTTATTGAGGTCCGAATGCTATAATCTCAATGGGAACAGTGAAATGAGGTTACCTACAAAACGAAAAGATATTCATTTATCATGAGCCTAAGATCCTTGAGACAAACTTGTACAAGGCCCAATGGATGTCGGAAGTATCCTTCAGCCCGAGGGAGCTGATTCGATGTAACAATACGCAAGGTCGCATCGATTTTACCGCACAAACTCAACAAGGTGATTTGCTTTGCAGAGAGAAAACTCATGCTCCGATACTCCGCGACTACTTATGACATAGTCAATTATTAGTAAATTTACATTAAATTAAATAAATGAGGTCTTCTTCTAGGAATTATTAAGTAACCATGCAAAAAAAATAACTTAAAAATAAACATTCATACTGCTATGATTTCGACTAAAACCTAGCATTTTTCCATCACCCAGAGTTGACTGTTGGAGCACGCCACAAGGCATCATGTTCTCTGCCCTCTTGTCTCTCTCACATATACCTACTTATGTACAACCTCGGGTCTAATAGCCTTCAACAATCTGCAACCAATCGTTTTCGTTGTTGCTTTAAGACGTTCCCTTTTCTACACACCATACACCATCTGAGCATCCTACTCGCTGTATCGCTACAGTGCGCAAAAAATTCTATTTTTAGCAAACCATGATTCGAAGTCCTTCGCATAGCTTCGCTGTAGCATAGAGATGCCAAAAGCTAACATCATGTTATTTTTATTTACCAGAAAAGTTTGTGAAAAGAACAAGGTTACCGGATACAACATAAAACATGAAATAACGATGAAACAAAATCTTGGATCGCTTCAATTTGAATCAGTCTTATTAGTCAGTACTTATAAGCGAAGACAGATTATGGTTTATGATGTAAGATGCAACTGTAGGTAGGTACCTACGTTAAATAAATATTGGGCTTACTCTCCAGGAGTAAGCAATAGGTACCTAATTCATTTATATGCGACCTCAGATAAAGTTAAATGTAATGTAAGTATGCTCCAATACCTAACAACAAAATGTGTTCTCGCAAAAAAACTTCATATGCAATAGGTACCACGTTTGTATCCTAACATCGACTTTCTTACATCGTATCAAGCACCCCTTGAAATTCTGGTCTTTTAGGAATTCATGTAGGTTAAATATAATACTAATTAATACCTACCTACATACCTACATACCTACCTACATACCTACTCAATCTCAAGTTACAAAATTTTTGTTCGCGGTGTCCTTTCTAGTACGTAATAAATAATTTAATGTTCAAGTTCACCTTATTACTTACTGCCTGTTTCATCGTATTTTAAATAGACTTTTACATTTTACAAAATTTTAGCGGTTATGAAATTAGCTTTTAACGACTTCAGTCATTTTAAATAATATTATGATACCTGCTGTACACTCATCCCGCAGTTCAGTAAGTGCATTTGCCGAGGTATGATAGGACACACTAGCAATGATTCACTGTAGTTTCAGGGTGGAGTTCGCGTATTCCTTGGCGTGGTACGAAAAATCAACTAAAATCGGAGAATTAAGCGCGAAACGGCTCCACACTACCATCGTGGACTTCACTCGGGTATCTCGCACTAAGTGCTTTATCCATTTTGTCGGCTTGTGTATCATCAGGAAGCATCAATGTAGAAGCAAGGTTCTGAATTTTAAAGCTTTTTAAAAAAAATATACCTATATGAAAAATGTACTAAGTAAGATATTTAAATAGTTCAGTTGTCCACAATACAATCCTCGCCCAGGTTTGGATTTACTAAGGTGGCATGCAGTAATTTGGAGCAATTTGATAATCCAAATACTTCACGACTACCTAATGCATTGGACTTACAAACAATAAATCTACATGAATGTTTGATACCACGTAATAAAAAACGCCATCAAACACAGTATTCAGATGAAGATGATCTCTATGACATTGGTATATGATTTTGGCCAGTTAAAATATTTGTTTCTCCATCACTTCAAATCCCTTAAATATAAGACGCAATAAGTATTTAAACTATTGAATAATTTTTAATGCGAAATATGTGTAGCAATTTCCTAAAAAAATATTGTTTTTATTGCATTTTTGTAATTATAGAATGTAACATTATTGTTGTTGTAGTGAACATAATAATTAAACAGGTAATAACAAAGTTTAGATACAATTAATATCAATGCCTTTTTAGACAGATCGAAATACATAAAAACATCTGTTATGTTCTCCTGTCAATGTCTAACCTGTTCAATCTAATGGGAAATCCGATAAGTTGGCAACACTGTAATGGACACAGGAACCATTTGGACACTTCAATAAATTCATAAAATTGATAAATTAAATTCATAATAAAAGTTAAGGAAAATTGTCTTTAATCTCATAAAATAGATGTGAGGTGTGATTGGGAGACATAGTGCTGCGCCAAAAGTGGTTGGATGGAGGGGTAAAATTATAATAAATATCAGAGGTAAAATTGGTTGGCTTACGTTATGTGACAATGTTTTAATTATTGATTGATTAATACAGGAATAGAAAAAGCCCACAAAGTAGGATCGCAAAATTATAATTATAGTATATAGTCATGAATAACATGACTACATACATACTATGTAATTAATTTGTATTTTATAAAAATCTTTGAAGTTAGGTTGGCATATATTTTTAATTTTCTCGAAAACTAAGAGTCGCCAAGAGTCGAGACTGGTAAAAGCCATTCCTATCTTTGCTGACGATCACTAAAGTTTACTTTTAAAACCCTTTCATTTTGTAAACATTTATAAACTGTTTATTGCAGTGGTCCTTAATCTTGATAGAACCTATAGTTCCATTCCTAGATATTTTAGTGTCAGTAAAGTCAGGGTTTTGAAATATCGGTCGCAAATATAATACATCCTTTTAAGACATCTACAATTTGGAAAGAGAAACAATTTCTTTGTGTGAACATTATATCAATAGTCAACAGCAACCTATTGGTGAGCGATAAAATTATGCCTACGTTGTGTAGTATTGTCATATTAACTTACTGGAGGAGCAACACAATATGTGAGAACATAATTAAACTGATGATATCTAGTAGAATATATAATAACTCCCAAGGCCGCAATTCAATTTTACACGAGCTCGGTACCTGCGATATGGTGAATGATATTTTGACGTTTTGCAAATTTACTTACCAATTCCTTCCGTGCAGGATGGAGGATTTTTTCTGATATATCATACACTTCACTTAATTATTATAAACTGATAATACGAAATACACATGAAATTGAATGGTTAACTACAAAATAAGAATAAAAACAAAAGTAGAAGAAAGAAGACACAGCAAGCAAACACACCTCCAGAAACCATAAATAATATAGACGTGAGGAATAGACAATTTTATAGTGATGTTTTCGCTTTTTAAAACAGTACAGATTATAAAGCAGCAACAGATGTTAAAAAGGAAACGTTATGTGGTTATGATCTCATCCTATCTTTTTGGTTGCCTTTTTTAAATTAATTGCATATGAAAAATTCTAGTATTAAATTTAAGGATATAAAAGATGTCTTTAAGAGATCGAACCTTTCTGAAATTCAGAAAAGGTTTCTCTTCTGATGATGTGTTTCTATTATCTCTTGCTCTTCTCCAATTTTTTTTTATTGAAACAAGTCTGCAAAACCATAATATAATAATATGTAAGTCAAGACAAGTCCAATAAAAAATTAGTAACATACAAAATCAACCACAATCATAATTAAAATTCTTGTTGTTTTCAATTAAAAAAAAAAATGGTAGGTATTTCTGCATCATATTTAAGTTTAAGAGGGTGTGGTAATTGGCATGTACATCATAGTAAATGAAAATAGCAAATAAACTATCCTAATATTTTGATATTTTGTAAAACTTATCACTGTATCAGAGACTTCCTCTTATTGTAGTCACTTTGTAAGATCTTGCTCACCTTCAACTCTAAGGACAGACATACATTTATAATTATTTCAAAGCCCTACAAAATAATATAAAGATGAAAAAAGGAAAACACAATTACAGGATAGAAAATCTATTTAAAATTGTTACAACAAATCAAGTCCTCTTGGTTTAGTTATTAATTTGTAAGGGTGGTCAGTGCCGCCACAACATCACCGCTGTGCTCTCTCAATGTCCTTTCAGCTAGTGTTCTTGAGATTTCCATTTCTTTAACCTGAAAATGCAATAAAATAAACTTTGAGGAAGAGCATTTCAATGATTGTCTAAAACTTACAAGGCTATAATTACTATAGCTTTATTATTTGGGATTTACAGCTGCGCAATTGTGGGTGTTAATGTAACTGTTTGCCAAGTGAAAGGGGTCACCTTGTGAGTCTGCCTCATTGATGGGATTTGTGGCAGAGAGCAACAGGTCCGGGAGAGCCAATGATGGCTGCTGCCTTTCACGTCCTAGAGATGAACAGCAGTGTCATTTGACAGGCCAACATCAGGATTCAGGAAAGTGTCCAAAAAAAGTCCATCACCTGACCAACAGCCACGTGGTCTGTGGATCCACTTCATAGAGCAATGGTGCAAAATAAACTTTTATTCTATTCCAGGTCAGGCGTTTATTGTCAATTTGTTACAATGACCACTAAATATGAACTGATATGTATGCTTAGCAATGTTGCATGTTGTAAAATTGTAATTTTACCTTAAAATTTTTTACTTACAATTAATTCTATATCATCCTTTTTTACAGCCACCTTTTGTAGTTCTTTTTCCTTTTCTAATCGTTCAGCTGCTTCTTTGTTTCTTCTATCGCCAATCAATGAAAGTGCCTGAAGTTTAATGTTAATATTGTCATAAATATTCATATTACAAATTTCAGTATACTGAAATGGCATTCCCTAGTGTCAATACTGGTATTATAAGTACATAAGTAACACTAGTATTATACGTATATAATACCAGTAATAGTAAAAAAATTAGTAAATATAATAATAAATAATAAATTTTAGTAAAAATGGATTCGTTATTTTTCGTTAGTGTGCCTAACCAAGCAGAAATTGAAGTTATTTATTACCAATGTCAAACCAAACTTAGTTAGAAATTAGTCAGACTTCTACGGTGAGGCTGTTATGAGACAGGTAGTGTTCGTATGTTGATTTCAAAATGTAAAATTTGATACTAGTGTGATTATAGTAATGATAGTGATATTCAACAAAATGTCAGAGAAGACAACATAACCTATAAAGTAGTTAATGCCACTTACACCAGATATATCTTGAGACGAAATTTCCTTTTCTTCCGCGTAGTCTGTTACTTTTTCAAGATCTGCGACACCACTATCGTGTTTTGCGGTCTTTTTCTGAGTTTTATCTTTATCATGTTGTATATCATCAGCGTCTCCATTAATTTCCTCATCTGCCATGTTTATTAATGTATATATAAATTTAGTTTTCGGATATATCTATAACATAACAAACTCGGTACCGTTTTATTAAGTTTATATTTAATTAATTAGAATTTAAAAAAAATAACACACTACACAACAATCACGCGAAACAAAATGACAGTCTCGTCTCGTCTCTTGATTTGATTTGACAATTTTGACAATTCAATTTTAATTGACATTTTACCGACTTGTTCTATCTAAGCACAGACCACTTCTGCAATTGTAAAGGTTAGTTTAGATGCTCGCTTCCTGCCTCATCTCGTGTCTAAACTAGATATCTACTCTACTTGTTTACACTCTCAACAGTAAGTATGTATATAAAATTAAACAAATAAAATGAGAAATTTAAAGTGGGTTTTATCAAAAATTTGACGGCTTTCTACATTTAGTCGTTACAAGTAGTCTATGCAGTTAATAAAAATTTATTAGAAAGTTTCTATTAAATTTCAATAAAAATGCCTTTAAACATATTAATTTCATGTATTTTCCTTATTTTATTTACAATCTGTTTAAATTTAACACACACACACACACAATAAACATCTACAAAATAGGTAATGTCTTGCAATTTGCAAATACCTACATACAAAAAAAAAATAAAATTAATCATTACTCAGATTCATACATTTAACTCTTATCACATTAACATCAGAGAGAAAAATCTACCTCTCTTTTGCTTTATTTTGTAATTTTCATCTTTTTAAACTATGCTACTTTTACGGTAAACACTTAAATCCTATTTTTAATTGAAAAATGAAATAAAATAGGGAATCATATCATTATATAGGTCTATAGTACCTATACTCGTATTACATATGGACCGTATTAGCCCGTGAAGGTTCAGGTTCCAATTTCAAGTCTTCTGTGTATGGTGGCGGCGGTACGCTGTTATCGTGTACCTGATTGAAATGTACATATTAATTGTCGATTTGCATTATTGTTGTATGTGTTTCTTCAATTTAAATAAAAATTAATTTCCTAGTCTTATAAGTACCTACGTAGTAATTTGAATTAATAAAAAAAAATATGAAGAATATATATGTGGCGTAGAATAATACTTCCACTTCCACAATCAAGAAGCTTAATTAAAGTTAATGCTTCTATTAGTCTTTTGCTACTCTTTATGTTAAGTGGTAAATGTTGGACAAAAAAACTTACGTGGACAAAAACATTTACTATGATATTAATTTTAAAGAAATCAATGAATGGCTTTGGACTGAAGACACTGCCACACATCGCCAGATTTTCAGCATATTGGTTGCTAACTACTTAATAAAATAATAAATAAAAACACTTACAAATCCAGCGTTCAGATAAAATGTTGCAGGGTATACAGCAGATCCTGCCTGTGGTGATCTCGAATATCTACGACAAAACATCAAGTTATAATTTTTTTTTAAATTATGTTTGAATTAAAAATTATTAGATTTATTTTAAACAGCCATAGACTTATATCAGAAGATTAAAGTACGTAAGTACTTGATTGTTGATAGTATTTAAAGTGGCTACCCATTATAGGCACCTACTTAAAGAAGGTACCTACCTTTATATATAGCTATTTATTAGATACATTATCTACAAAAACTATCTCAGAAAAATAGCCTCCACTAAAGCCGTGCTTCACATGATAATTTTACAGAATAAAAAGCAAAGAAATAACTTAAAAAGTCGCATTACATTTATAAGGTTTATAAGCTTAAAATACTGATTTCTAACCTGGGTGGTGCGTCACGAAGTCTTTCATCGACGTATACCTGCAGACTTCCTACTGATAGTCGCGCTTCATTGTTCGGCATTTGTCCAAGAGGCCTGGATTCGAGATAAAGTACTTATGTATTGTTGTGTTGTAATTATAAGGTAATAAAAAAGTAACATACAGTAGTAGGTATTGTCCAGGCCTCCCCGGTTGTCAAGAGAGACCCGTGCCCAGCAGTGGGACATAATAAGGGTTAAAGGCAAAAGACGTACATACTCGTACATACAACTCCGTGTACGATGTGTAACGTAGTCATTTCAACAAATTATACAATATAATTATCAAACAATGTAAACTTAGAACAGTAATCAAGTACGAGTATATTGAAGCAACTTATAAAGGTATTTATTTTGTTTTTGCCGCCATTACTCAAATATACATCTATTTTGTATGTTTTCGATATATTATCTATTATTTTTTTCAGATAATATATTGCGTATTAGGTATATGGCTGCATGTTCAGGATTATATTCAGTTGTAAAAGTTACCGGACACGAGTTAACGAGGCAGGCGGTGGCGCTACGTCAACGTCAGCGAGATAACGGCAGTCATCAATATCTAAGCACAGCTCGTCATTTTGGCATATTAGCAATTAATCACGATCATCGTGAGATCAATTAATATAATATACACTATTCATATTAGTGCTTCTACTTGCCTCAATTTTAAGGTGTTTTAGACTCTAGTCTAAATACGATAGCGATCGTTTATTCCAGACTACCTTACTAAAGCAGGGTAGTACTTACCGCTTTTCTGTACTAGAAGTCTATTTTGAAAATTACATGAATATTAGGTAACTCGAAAAAAAATTGCAAGAAGTATATATTTACCGTATACTGGTGGTGGCACACAACTTGTACAGCAATATTAAAGTAGCAATTATTCCCAAAATCAGTGAGGCAGCCATGATTATTTGCGTTCCTGATACCAACAAGATCTGGTCCAAAGAATCTCTGTAAAAGTCATAAGTACAATATTTTTTTAAATTCAATATAATTATCTATATCTAAAATAGTAAACACCGTGATTGCCCAGTGGTTCAAAATTAGGCTCCGTATTCGATAGGCCCGGGATCAAACTCAATGGCAAATACAAGTAATTGTGTGTTTTACTGATAACATCGTGATGGGTTTTAACTCGTTAACATAATATCATGTAGATACCCTACATTGTATAATTTGTACATTTTTAAGTACATACCTAGACAGAGCAAAAAACATTATTTTCACCGAAGGTGTATCTCCTGTGTTTCGAGTGAAACATATTATGGAAGTTTGCGTAAACAAATGCCGTACAATTTCGTAACAATGGATTTGCGTCCATTTCTCGGTGGCATTTCTCAATCGCATTGCCCTGCCAACTGCGGCGTTGTATTTCCGTGTACAGCAGTAAGAGTCAGACATTTCAGTGTTTATATTGATCTATTAATAAATGTCACAGCAAAATACTTGGCCTCTGCTAAAATTGCAGTCAGCTACTGCAATGGTTACTTAATACGCTGTGAGAAAATGTGTGAGTGAGTCTGTCGATTGCGCTACATAAAGATGGCCTTTATAAATGATTTTACGAATTACGTTTTTACGAACGATTTTACGAGCTCCTATACCTATTTTGTAACTGAGCATAGGTTCTGTATCCGGTGTCATATTGTGTACCTACACAATGTCATGACTCCTTACATTTGCATCTGTTCATTTGCCACACGGAGGCGGTTGTGTCTACCTACACCTGCACTTTTATCCTCTAAAATGCACTGCTGTATAATATACAAATAGTTACAGTAACGCATATGCGTCAGATATTGCAGGTCTACATTGTCGTACCACTCTTATGAATTGTATTACAAATACGAGCATGCAATTCGTACAGAGGTACAAGTGTCGTGAAATGTTTACGTGAAACAAACAAATCGTAATTGAAACAAATTACAACACACATGTTTTTCAGAACAATAGCATAGTTGACACGTGGTAGATGGTGTAGATGGTTTCCTTTAAAGGTTTTTTTGATCTCAAATTTTGATTGACTTTAAGAAATTAATAACGCTTAACGAACGCTTAACGCGATAAAAGCTTAACGAACCTGCAAATAAATTTTCCGTCTGCGTTGTAGCAGGGTTGGCATACACCCTGCCAACATTGCAGAGTAACATTTCCTGGCTGGTTGCAACATACGCCGAAACATATTTCTCCCATTCCTATTGTTAAAAACAGAAATTTAATAAAATAGCTCCATCATTTTGTCATTTAGACATGATATAGAGCTATGCACATTTAAAATTGTATTCTATTTAATTTAATTTTATCATTGTTTTACTATCAATGTTGCTGCTACAATTTTACTGTCAATTACGTATATTGTTTTACTTCTATTTAGGGAGTCAGACATTTAGATTTAGACATTAGACGTAGATTTAGATCCTAGATATAATATATGCCCCCAAAGGTTAAAAGTTTATCAATAATTGTAATATTATTGTACCTGGACATCTTATACAACGGGTCTGGTAGTAGTTGGGAATATATCCGTCTGCACAATAACAGTATCCATTGATACATTCGTAACCTTCACCTTGACAGGAAGCCGGACAACTCTCTGGAAATGTATAATATAATATGTACATGCAATATAATACAAGTAAAGAAACTTATAAAGATGAAATGTTTTATAAATGGACTCGTTTCGTTATTTGAATAACTTGCCCAAAACCTGAGAGGGATGTTTAGCTATTTATTATAGCTACGTTTACATCTCGATAAGAAGTAAATGTAGGATTTAAAATGGAGTTAGAATAAATATCAACAAGCAGCCGCAAAAAATTTGTGTGCTATATTTAATGTAGATGTTATTCTTTACAGGTTCAATAAAATTTGGAGATAAAATATTTCGCAATAAAACACTCTTTACCATCGACATTGCAGCTCGGCTGGACACAAGCAAGCACTAATAACCCATACAGAAGAATCCAGTATGTCATTGTGCACAGTGCACACTCGAATGTAATTTATTTACTTATCCTAATCACTAATTCTAGTGACTTAGGACATTGCAAAAGTAACCCAAAATATATAGTGGTATTGAACTGTTACGATAACTGGTTGTATACTGGCTTCAGTTGATGAAAAACGCGCGCTGATACCTTATCAAGGATCTGTCGCGTTGCGATAACCAGCTATCGTACAAACTTCGCTCACCTAGTGTGTGTCGCTTAAACAAATCTAAGCCGACCTTGGTTACTAAACGTATAACAAATAATAAAAATTATCTCCGTTGCACTTGAAATAAAATTTCTACGTTAACGTCGTGACGTTTTCTGGTATATACTAATCACATAATTAAATAGGTGTAAAACTCAAATCAAGCTTTGCTAAATATTGTTTAATGAGCCAAAAAAAGCGCGGCATGGTATGTCATTTTACATTTGCATAATTCGGCATACCATTACCTGACATGAAAATGGACCAGAGGTACCGAATGATTTTATACATATTATTACTATACATATAAGTAATTAAAAATACTGCTAGTTAATGACAAAATGTATACGAGTTCGCGGCAAGTTAAATCTAGATAGGTATGCCATAAAAGTTAAAATTGAATCTTAATTTGAACACAAAATATTCAATTATAAGCGTGTCAGCTGCAAATCGCTGTGATAAAAGTTATTTGTAAAACTCGTTCCTGGATCAGTCAGCTCGGGATCAACAAGACATTATGATTGTTAATTTTGATTTACCCTACTTACCGATCCTTATTTTTGAAAGGAATTCTGCGTTATGCGAAAATCAAGTGAGATAATTAATTATTTAGTTAGAGATAACAATAGGTAAGAGATAAATCATTTTGGGCATTTGGAGCGCAGCGCAGGTGCGCTGGGGTGCAAACCGAGAGTTTCGCTCTAATTAATGCACATTTGGTAGCTTTTGCATTTTGAATTGTTACCGCCGTGTCGCATCTGGCCTTTTGGGCTTCTAGGCCAATGTTCAGTTTGATATCAGCTAAATTTAAACTTGTCGTAAACATGAATAGTAGTAGTTTCATATTTGAATTGGGGATAACCTAACGAACAAATTATAAAGATCAAAACAATATTCAGGGTCAAGATAAATAAAAGCATGTAAGTATCTAAAATGTAGGAAAATGTTACGAGTGTGTAATTATTGTTTAAACTGTGTTTATTGTCCAACTTCACACAAACGTTAAACATGTAGCGAAACTAAATTAAAGTTAATTAAAGTAAAATTCTCACACACATCAAAAGTCGATTTGAAAGATACGACATTTGCAATGAAATAAGTTGTAGGTGCCTTCTACCTACTTACTTTTCAGTATTACATTAGGAATGCTTATCAAACTTTTTAAATGGCGCAAACTTCGCCTTTAATCGAATACGTAACTCATGAGCGTTAACTTTTATAACACTTCGATTTTAGCGTTCGTAATTTTTAATGTTTACCTAATATTATGTTATAGTAGATTAAGCCGATTTTTACTAGATATAAAGTAAAAGAATAGTTTAGAATTTTTGACAACACTAAGAAATCAGTTTAACTTCTAGATGATGTTCTTGTTTGAATATTCGATAAACAGTT
>DWQK01002395.1:0-13261 GCA_018231225.1 Noctuana stator | reverse complement strand
ATGGCTCCCGTGTATAGTCATCACGCTCGACATTCGGCGCCAGGCTGCTCCAGCAGGCCTCGCGGGGGACCACCACGCTGCGGCACGGCCAGTTGCACGCCTGAAAGGTTCCGCGAAAATCAAATTACAAGTAGAATTAATTCATAAATTAAAATTGGTAGAGTGCCAATTGGGATTAAGTCTGCTCATTGTATTCCTTATATTTTGGTGTAAATAAAGATGAAATTAATAAGCTCTGGAATCACTAGTAGGTACCTACATCTAATGTTGTTTTATTAAGTAACCAAATGGTCAATGGTCATTGGCTGCACAGTACGTAAAATTAAAAAAAAAATGTCAGCTATATTGGAAATAGTCAGGCGTTCGGCGTGAAGAAACTTAATCAATCTGCATCGGAGCAGCGTGGTGTATGCTACAGGCCTTTCTCGGTTGTGGGAGATTCGTGCCCAGCGTTGGACAATAAAAAGAGTTGCAGGCATGGCCACACTAGTTATAGATTGTCGAAGTTTTATAATATAAATAATAATAATGTTGCCATATTAATAATTATGTACCCACTCGTCGGTACTGTAATAATACTATCACGGCATACGTTATCTGGCCGCTCACGAACCTATTAAATAACTAATTGCAATGCTTATTCAGAGCTTTTTGCTCTTTTGTATTAAACATGCAACGTTTATTTACCTTTATACCTATATTATAATGTATAATTTAGACAGGACTACGATACCTATTAAATACTCGTACATAAGAGAGAATATTACCTACCGTATTGCCTACTAT
This sequence comes from Noctuana stator, assembly GCA_018231225.1. Lineage (NCBI taxonomy): Eukaryota > Metazoa > Arthropoda > Insecta > Lepidoptera > Hesperiidae > Noctuana > Noctuana stator. Next base: position 12,475 of record DWQK01002395.1, on the reverse strand, counting down.
ACCACCATCTTTGGGAAAAATTGTGACAAGTTCCCTGAAATGTAATATAGAGGTTAAGATATACTTATTCATACTTAGAGGTAAAGTGACGTAATAACGGTGAACGTTGAAAGTTGGTTAATGACAAAAATAATCATTTTAAATATCATAACAGTTTAAAACTAGCAAGTTTCACGCAAACTGCGCCATACAAACAAAGCTCGTAGTAATTATTGTTGTTTGGTTTTAAAGCGGTTCGGCCATAGACCGAAATATATGTAGACACGGCAAAAATAATTATAAACTGATCATTTTTAACTAAACTAAACATTACCTGTTTAATACAATTTTCAGAGTAAAATTTTATAGAGGTTTATTGTGCAGGCCATAGTCCACTGTGCAGTTTGGTGGAAAACAAGGTAAACCATCCAGATACCTACAAGTTTCGATTTATATAAAAATAGTTTTTTTTCCTATTAGAATTGATTTCCGAGCGCCATGTATAACCTCAGCTTTATAATAGCCGAACTAAGTATACGAAATCGGTACAAATATCTTTAATCAATTTATTTTTATATTCTTTACTGTACCAAAATCAATTCATTTCAAACAAGTTATGTATAACTATTAATCTACTTATGGTTTATAGACAATCTTAAAGCAATTGATCTTAGCACCTTGATATACCTATACTATTGTAGTTTTATTGTGTTCATTTGCTATATTATACTAATCTTATCAACTTACGAGTAATTTCGTCTACTTAAGAACGACACATAAGGTAAACCTACTCGTATATCTCCGAATATCGCCGAGTCAGCACCTACAGGCTATAAAAAAAGTCGGCCAGAAGTTAGGCAAAAAATGTGTGCTGTGTCTATGGATCTATGCCACGAAGCTTATAAACAATTCATTATCCCCTTAATCATTTATGTAACGGCACCCGCGGCATGTCATCGATGTCACGCTGACCCATTGGGTAAATCGCGGCCCTCTATCAAGAAATTAACTTATATTTCGATATTTTATGCCACACGCTATTCCCTATATGTATTTGTTGAATAACTTCATAATTCAATTTGCAAGTAGGTATCGTTAAAAATGAATGTTAAGACCGGCAAATATTATTTACGAGCATTTTTATATTTAGACTAGCTTACCCCTCCGACTTCGTCCGCGTCGACTTTAGAATCGGGCCATAAAAATTAAAAATGCAATAGATTGGAACAAAGATTCACGTTGTCAAATACAAACTTTGCACCCGTTTTTCCCTCCTTTAGGGATAGAGTTTCGGAAAATCCTTTCTTATCGGATGCCTACGTCATACAAAAAACACACCCTCCAAGTTTCAGGTCTCTATGATCTGCGGTTTAGGCTGTGCATTGATCCGTCAGTCGTTCAAAACAAAGGATTTTATATGTATAGATAGGTAATAATAATAATCTTTATTGTGCACCATAAAAACATTTAAAAATAGTACCTACTATCGGTGGTCTTATCGCGCAATAGCGATTTATTCCAGACAACCTGCTGACGTTGTTAGGAGCTGCAGAGTCTAAGAAGATGGTAGAGTATACCAATAGTTACCTACAGTAAACACTGAGGCGAAAACTAAAAAAAGTGAAGTTCAACAGACAAACCTATATTAATTTAACTTACTTAACTTGACGACAGAAAAACTTTTGAAAGAAAGTATAAAACGAAGAAGAAAATCCAATGATAGGTGTCTGTTAATATAATATTCCCAATTTCTCGGTTTTTTAATGTATAACCCGTGACCCTAACCCAGGGATATTGTATGTAAATGTGCTAGAGGCATAATAGAATTATTCTGAATAGCAAAATTAATGTTCCGCACACGCGGTAACCAATAAAAACGTAGGCCCAAATGTCATCGTAGAGTGAGGTTGGTAAATAAAAACTAAATGCCAGCTCGACATTTCAGTTTGGGGAGGTTTTTATAAACTAACTTTAGTAACTACTTTAACGTACACTAGCTGTTGCCCGCGGCTTTGATAGCGTAGAAGTTGATTTTATTTACAAAGAGATAAAACTTTATTTAAATTGAGAATTTAGAATTTCCACTGGAATACCTATTTATTTAATACTAACTGTGCGCCCCGGTTTCACACGCGTTAAGACGTTAAGACATAACGCTTGATAGTGTATAGCCTTCCTCGATAAATGGACTATCTCACACTAAAATAATTTTTCAATTCGGTCCAGTAGTTCCTGAGATTGGCGCGTACAAACAAACAAATAAACAAGCCAACTCTTCAGCTTTATGTTATTAGTATAGATGTTTTCATGTCTATTATGACATGCCTCTGGACTTCTCCAGAGAACCAGTTGTTCTATAACTTCCAGAGTCAAACTTGTATACTACGCATAATTAACAAGTCCGGCTCTATCCGTGTCTGTTTTAAAATATTATTGGCACTATAAAATTTGACATTTTGAAAGTGATTTCACTCTGTTAGAAAGGTAGAAAAATATACTATTCAGCATTAAGTCCATCTTTTGTACCGCAATTTTCTTTGAGTATAAAAGAATGTTAAATAAATAACTGATGTGTATAATCATTTACTTGAATACAAAGGAAACAATGGCTAATATTCACATGTTTACCCACAGAATGTATGATCGACTCTTTTGGTAAAAAAAAGTTCCGTTTGTATAAAACCCACGTTTCGTGTTTTTATACGCAACAACGAAAGTCGAACACTTAATATCATTTGATAAGATCGCTTTTGTCTAATTTGATTGTTACCGAAATTCGGAGTTGGTGTGAATATTTTATTAAGAGACGCTACAAAATGAATTCGTGTTTGAATAAATGTGAGGGAGTTTTCTATAATAATTATGATTATAGCTGAATATTAGGTATACGGTTATTTTCGTTTGATATGTAATATTCAAATTTGTTAAGCGTTTAGTGCCTTATTTTACGTTAAACAGCAATAAAACCTATATTAGCGTCAGTTGAAAAGTTAATTTTTGACAAGATATAAAAAAGATAATAAGAACCAATAATATAGATATACATATAAACAAATAATACGGGGCAGTTACTAGCAGTATTTTTGACGATGCTTTTAAAGTCTAACAAATAATAAACTTAATAGCCAGCTATGCCAAACATTAGCTAATACTTTATAATACTTATCCAACGGATTAATTAATAACAGATCCGTCTGATTGTCTGTCTGTGGAGCGTGTAATTAACTGCAATGTGAGTTCCATCCCCCCGAGGACACGCAGTCCGTAGGCGACGCTGCTGTCATATACGAAACGGTTAATCAATTATTCGTACAATCTGCTTGGTTTGAAGCCGACTATATCTGAACGCCTAAAGATTCCTTTCTATTTGATTAACGCTAATTGATCAGTATAAATGGCATTGATACATGGTCACACGAGCGATTTACAGCAATCGGTAAAAAAACTATCGCCCGCTTATTATTGGCAAAATGGCCAAACGGCCGAGATACTCGTACCATTCCAAATTTTGTTTCAAATGCCTTACATTAAAGTCTGTTAATAATTAATTGTATAGTAATGTTTATTAATTTTACGTATTATTATTTATGTATTTTATTCATTGCTGAACTGCTCAAAAATGAAGACCGATTTTTATAAAATTTATAGTACCTAAGTATGTTTATGTATGTGATGTATTTGAGTCGAATTTCAGGAGTTTTAATATTAATTGCCAACGTATATTAAGTATTTCTTTTGCGTAAAATCTACGAACTTTATTATTCGTAGCATAAGACATAATTAAACAATACTCACTATAGCGACTACTAGTCGACCTAGTTCTATACATGTAGAGGCAATTGCAACACCTATTTTCAACGACTCTACCACCGTTTGAAGACCCTCATGTCATGTATCCACACATTACGGTAAACTCGCTTATTCCCTAACGAAAACCCACTGATTTATACGAACATCAAGTGCGCAATTGAATCGTTCGTTCGCTCGCCCAAGTATCTATTAAGGACGTGAGCAGCTTTTAAAGCAACGCTTTCTTGTAACTTGTAAGAAGTGGGGTGTCGTCTTCTAAGATTTCTTTAACGCTACGGGATTATGTCATTCATCGATGTCAAGAGCTGTGGAGCCTGTCTTTGTATTCGTACTTGTATTGCTTCGATACTTGTATTGCATTTAAATACAATTAAAGAGAGTAAAAAAGAAAGTTAGTAAAAAATGAAAACAACTTCAAACTAAAAAGAAAAAAATAACTTTAACTTTAATTAATACTTTAATAGTGGTTATAATTCCTACCATTCCTTTTGCGTTAGAGTTTAAAAATAAACGGAACTAAACAAAACGTATACAAACACTTTCACAGTAGTTATTCGCAAATTGATACTTGATAGTAGCCTTTAATTTAGTAAATCGTGTGTTCAAAGCCGACAGAGCGTGGTCGAGTTGTTTGTGTACGCGCCCTAAACAAATAGGCTCATGGCACGCGGCCACACGACACCGCGCCACTACGTCGATAAGTTTTCTAATTTTATTTGAATGCAATTTTTAAGTAAGAAAGACAAAAAGCAAAAATTAAAAATATGTTTTAATCATTATGCCTCCACACTTGCAGACTAAATAAAAAAATTACATATTGCAGAAAAGTTATTATGCAGTTACAAGAGCGACGCATAACCGAAAGGAACCTCCTCAGCTATATGCTAGACATGGCCGTATTTAGGAATCTTTTCCAGGGTCCTAGCGGGTTCCTGTCTCCCGAGACACGATTGCTCTATCGACTTTTGTATCAGTAACTTTCTAATCGAAAATCCTTGAATGGACACTGAGGCTATTTAACAATTAACTTATTAGTAAATATACCTTGAACTTTGTATCAGTCATAATTGAAATGCAAATAATTAATCAGATCCGATGTCCTCTTCTTACGAACGATAGTATTTATGGAAAAAGAGACAAGTAGGGCTACCTAATTCCTTGTTAGTTGCGGCATGTGTGACTCAATTGTAATTGGCTGATTGTTGTGATGTGACAAAGCATATTGTTGCTGATTGGTAAATGTCACAAATTGTTTCTTTTCAACCAATTCAATTTGTCAACCTTATTTCCGTACTAAAAGACAGCAGAGGCATTTCCTGTCATCTTTTGTCTCTAAGTTCCCTGATTCTATTCAACCATAACCTGTCTATTAAACTACGTAGACAGAGGGTTTGTTTCACCAGAGGCGAATTTAATCAATTAATATGATCGGATTGGAGCTTAAATCAAATCGATCGTGAGGCTAGGCTAACCGGAGATTTAGCCAGCGAATCGGACGGGGCCAACCGAGAGCGGCTAGGCTAGATTCAAATCGGCTTACCGTTAGTGCCCCGGGCACTCGTAGTTAGGCATTAACGAGGCACTGATATAGCTCGCTTTGAAATAATCTTTTAAAGACATGAATACTGCTGAGTACGTAAGTAACTAAGTTTGATGGCCCCTGTGGTGTAGTGGTCCATTTGAAAAGCAGGTTCGATTCCCAGTCGGGCAGAAGTAAAGATGTTTGTGATGAATTTGGATTTCAGTTCTCGGTCTGAGTATTTGTGTAGTTGTCTTTGTATATGTCTATGGTAACCACGACAAACGGAATCGCACTGCATCAGTGCGGACGTCAAATTAACTTAGGTACCTAATTAACAAAATTAAATAACATATTTACCATTAGGTACAAACGTAAGACTACAGAGAAATTGAGATCTTCTTTTTATTATTTGACTAAAAATAAGAGACTCAACATAATTATGATTTTATATATTGAAACTATTTACTTCTTATAATGTTATAAATCAAAGGTTGTCTGAAAGAGATTCTACTGATAGATCTCTACATTAGCGATAAGGCCGCCTTTTGAGTCTGTTAAAAAAAACCATTTCAATGTATTTTTCTTTATAATTTTGTTTACTGTGTGGTATGGCACAATAAAGTATATTGCTTATTTGACTTAGGTACGTTTCGTACGTTAGGTATCTTTAAATCAATATGGTACGATTGATATAAACCTACTGTTTACTTACAGACAGTTCTCGTAGACAGTCTTGTTCCTCATAAAGCAATATAGTGATTAAACAATTATTATCGATCGCGCACCCCAACCCTTTGTAGGGATTAGGGAAGGACTCTCGAGGCGCGTTAATTATGCCGGTACCGATATAATCATTACGGCGTCGTCGCCTCCTTTATTTACAACTTAAGCCTTTTCAACGTCACTCGTTAGCGACTGAAAACACGTAGGTACGCACCTATACTGATCCTTACTGCATTTCTCGGCATTATGTTTATCAAGTACCTAAGCATTTCGTTTATGCTTTTGTTAATGTGGGCTCAATAGAAACAGTAAGAACTTAAAATCTGAACTGAAATACTTATCTGCTACGTTTTACAATTATTAAGTAGCAATTTATGTTAACTTCCAGCACTCACAAAATACTTTGTATAAAGAAAAATGTATCTTCTTACTAATTATATTATGTTTCTAGAAAGCCTCTTAAACGTTTTTACGGGGAAATTCAAAAGGACTGCTCTACAGCTGCTCGAATAAAAAATAACGTTTTCCGATGATAATCCCCAATTAATTGGTCCTGGGGAATCCGATTGGCGATAAATTAAACATTTTCTCTTATTTAAAACCGAAATGAAGTCCATTTGAATTCGACGCGGCAGTAATTACAGAGTTTACGACGTGCCAAGGCTCGGGGCCCGCCATTGCGGCAAAATGGCGACTGCGGACTCTCGGGAGACCCGCCACGGTTCCAACTTAAATAGCGAATGTTGGAAACTGAATCTGAAATTAATCAATGAATTAATTACTCTATCACTAGAGTTTCGTTGTCAATGTTTTGATAGAAGAATGATAGAAACATGCCTATTTTACGGGTTGGTGACGCGCCGCAGAATTTTTATAGTTACAGACTTTATTAAAGAAGTTGAAAAGAGTTATGAACAATATTATTAGTATTAGAATGTTCATAGATCAGATCCTACATGTTTTTTCATTGATCTCTTGGTGTCAAAACTTACCACTTTGGGAAACCCTGATTTAGGATGTAATTAATATAATTATAACTCGCGCGATGACAGGAGAAGCACCAGCTTTCAAATAAAAATGCATCATCAAAATCCGGTCACCCAGTCGAAAGCTAGGAGGTACAAAAATACTTTTGAAAATCCTTTTACCACGATTAACACGATTAACGACGAGGACATCCGACTATAGTAGCTACTAAATAACTTTCCATATATTAGACCAAGGGTTTCCATACTACGGCCCGCGGGCCAAATCCGGCCCGCCATTGCCATCGATCCAGCCGACGACAGCTTAAGACTAGTGTCATCAATCTGGCCCACTAGTAATTGAAATGCAATAAACGCCTATGTTTGCTTAGATGGACAGAAAAATTTTAATTGTAATAGTAACATACCGAAAAAATTATAATGGCTTCAAATTTTAAAGACCCCCCTCCCCGCATTAGACATAACAGGAATCATTCGAAAACAAACAAAGTATGAGTTCCTATTAAACGTACTCGTAACAAACTGGAAGTGGAAAACGCTAAGTACCCACAAACCGGCACAAACGGCAACTCTAATCGCAGATTACGTTCTGCGGGCGATGTGATTGGAAAAATTTTCCTCTTCAAACTTTTTAAATTGGATCCAAGTTGAGGTCGGTTGGCTACGAATGCCTCGAAGATACCGGCGGCAGTAGATAATGCGATTGCTCCAATACTTAGGCTATTAAATTGCATCTTTGAAAAAGGTTTACGTAATTTATAGGTTTTACTGTACAGTTGCGCTGCTGAATGGGATTTTCCATTGTTACAGATGTTTTTGCCCGTTCATGCCTACTCTACAGCATTTGATTCATGAATCAAAAGTTTCATTATAATATTCTCCATCAACCTAACACTGTACCACTGCCGGGGACAGGTCTACTCGAGAATATGAGAAGAATTTAAGGCCACAGTTAACCATCAAGTTCATCAGTCCATGGTCAAGTATTGGTTGGTTTACTTCGCATTCCGTTTGAGACCTTAATGAGAAACTTGTAGGCATACAGGTTTGTCACAATGATTGTTCTCCACGGAAGTGAAAATAAGTTTTAATACCTACTTATACCTAAGCATTATGTGTGATATATTAATTAGTCGCTGATCAACTTCCGGATTCGCATCAACAACAAATTAAAAAAGTGACTTAAAGATGTCCCAGTTCAAATCCATACCCCTCGTATCCGCTACTAGTTGTCTACTGATTACAACTCACCACGTCTTTAATATTGTCTTCCTCCGTGGTCTCAATGTCGACGCTTTCGTCGCTGTCGCGGTCGCTCTTGGAGGATCTCGCAGAGGAACAACGAGGAGGAGACCGCAGGGGAGACCGAGGAGGAGACCCCGACTGTCGCGGAGACGACGCTATTGGTGACCTGCTGGGAATTACAAATAATAATAAATATTTAAAAAGTAATAGACGAGATAATTCACCGCCGTGTTTTCGCGATTCCGCGAGTATGATAATTTTTTTCATGGTAAAAGTTTTACTTCCCAAGAAATAATAAAAATGCCTTCACACAGTTTGGTGATTTAGATCCCCAGGGCTCTACTCTAAGGCATAAATATCCTTCCCATGAGATGTCAGAAATGCATACACAATGAGAACAAATGCTCTGATTCAATAAATACATTTTAACTCAAAAAAAAATGGTTTGAGTTTTTCAGCACAAACGGAAATTTCATACTATAACGTTAAATGATAAACGTAACATACATGTATAATAGTTTGTTACCTGTTGGGTGATCGCTGTGGTGACAAGACTGGTGACAGTTGGGGGGAGTCCAAACGAGACCGAACGGGACGAAAAGCTCGCGGCTCTTCCATACTTCCCACACCACTCAGAGCTGACAGCGCTCCTATAACAACCAGGTACAAAGTTAGCCTACATCCACAAAAATGTTATACGGGTAAAGAATAGGGTTGGAAAGAAAAGTGATAGGTTGCTGAAGACGGTAATTCTGATGATGAAAAACAGGAAGAAATATAAATATCATGTAATTCCATATTCAAAACTACAATCCATCAAGCCATTTAGACTACTAATCTTGCTAAAGAAATATACATACCTATGTACGTAAACAGCCAATGTCAGGTAAACAGAAAAAGATAGAGAAGCTGATGTTGAAAATGGTGAGAATTCTAAAGATAATGATACTGCTACTTATGATATTGATAATAAAGAAAAAGACGGTGTTGATGACGAAGAACATGATTTCAATGTTGTTGTTGAAGATGATGAGAAGGATGGCCGTATTGACCGTCTTACCCGGGGTCCACAGAGTAGGCTTCAGCCAAGGTATAGCATAGGGAAGCGGCAGTCTTGCCCCCCATACGTAGTCAGCAAGCCTGGGTACAGGCGTGTGAGCGCTGGGGGGACTCGACACCACCCGCTTGCTCTCTCCGCTCTCAACCTCCGGCCTGCGGACACACACCCTTCTGTGGCACAATTTAATGCTGAACTTTTTTAAATTATCGAAATTCCCATGCGTTTTCAATTGCTTAATGAAGGACATTTAATTCTAAATTTAATTTATTAATGTTGCCGTAATGTTGTTTCAATCTTTGCCGTATTGCGTGTTCCATTGTTTATGTCCCAAAGTGTCTTCCTACATCTTTTCTCACAACCGATGAAGGCCTGGAGCATACTCTACCGCGCTACTCCAATACAAATTCTCGTATTACAAATTATTACTTCCTCTTCAATTAAACGAAAATATCAAGACAAAGTCTGCTTGCCTCAGAGTTTTCAATAAAGTTCTTGGAAGACACGTGAAATCCATTAAACCGAACTTAGCCAGCGTGATGGACTATGGCCTAAACCCTTCCTATTTTCGAGGGGCGACCCGTGCCCAGCAGTGGGACAGTGGGTTGATGATAATGTTGATGATCTTTACCTAGACGCAGACAGCATTCTTTTCCGAGTTCCTCCATTAAACATGGCTTTAACATCTTCCCAGGCGTGGACCACTTCGTCGGGCGGACTTCCGCTAAGCTTCATGTGTCTCCGCCAAGAGTTGAAGTTAGCTGCGTCAGGTTGTACGTATTTATCGCCAGGACCGACTCGATGCGAGTGAAAAATGAACTTGTTAGGCGAAAAGAACAGTCCGCAATATGCACACTTGATGCACTTCGCGCGAGATGAGTTGTACCTGTTATGTAAATATTAGGCTGTAATCAATTAATTACTTCACACTCATTCATAGTGCGGAGACTATTCTCTGTGTTGAGGATATCACGGAAACACAGATTAACATGAAAACACAGACCAGACTATTAAAATAAATACTTTATTTAAAATCTTTTAATTAGTATTTTACCTAAATTTATTAAAGTAACCAATTATAATTATTTTACGATCCGCGTTGTGTAGCGGTTACCACGCCAGTCCTCCATTCAAAGGGTCCCAGGTTCGGCGGGCAGATTTTTAAATGATAAATTTCAACTTTTGTTCTCGGTCTGTGTGCCTGTGTATTTGTCTTTGTATGTGTCCATGGCACCCATTACACAGGGAATCGTAATGTGGGGCCGTGAGTGCGAAGCGTTATTTATTTAATTATTTATTTATAATAAATTTTTTCTTTAAGTTTATTTACCTAGCCGGTAAGAAGGCCCCCCGGCAGCCCCAGGCGCATTCATGATGTACGGCAAAAGCGAAGTCGTCGGGAAGTCTCGGCGGCGCGTTGTCCCCCAGGAACGACTTACAGAGGCGTTCAGCTTCCCGTCGAGTTATCATACCTTATGAAAACAATATTATGAGTTTTGTCTTAAAATTTTCAATCACACTTTGACCGTAGAAATGGATATAGTGATACCAATCAGATCTCACGTAGTGGATAGGTACTAGACACTTACTACCCTTTCCAATTTTCAACTTATCTTTCATACACATAAATATCATCACTGAGATGGAAGTATTAGAATTTAGTTGGTGTGTTACGTGGTTTCATATTTAAATATTATTGCATAGTAGGATTACATCTTACCACATCGCCGTGAAGATACGGGCATGGCGCCCGCTCGCCTCAATATCTCGAGCTGTACCGGCGTGCATTGCACGCAAGTTATGCCTAGAGCCACTCGCCGGTTGTGTATCTCGTTGTAGGAGAACTGTTTGAGCAGCGTGTTTGAGATCTGAGCGAGGCAAAGCCGCTCCACGCCTTCAATCACCAGAGACACGATAGGAACGCCGTATAATAGCACAGTCCCCACCTATAAGGTAAAATGCATGATATCCAATCGTTTAAAATACCAAATCAATAAAGCCTTGCATGGTGAATTATTACCTGAATTACATGTCAGTCTTAGGTGACAGTGAAGGTGCAAAATTGTGTCACGATTTTAAGGTTTATTCAGGCAGTTAGTCGCGAATAATCCCTATAGAAACTGGGGTGGATGTTACTTATTCAAAGTTTGGTTGTAGATTGATTTAGTTCCCGCATTAAAATGCCTGTGGATTGAGGTTATACTCACTTGATTTGGTTTGCTTGTCATTTGTAAGGCTTTGTGTTCCGATCGTGGTTTCCGATCGAGCAGGGACTCTCGCGTCGGGAGCGCCAAGTTTGTAGCCTCCATCCTGCAAAGAAGACATACATTAAGTATAAACAAGCATTATTTTGTTGTAAATTGACCACATTTAGTTAATCACTTTTAATTGGCTACTTAACTACGGTTTTTATAACGTTCTGGCTTTTGACCACACGGAATAACTAAGACGTAAATACCTACCTACATAAAAATATGCGTATTACGTCGTTAAACCAAAAAATTCGCCACATTTACCCGAACACCCCATTATTCCGAATCCGAACCAATAATGAATCTCATTACAATGAAACAGCTTTATTCACTCGATAAATTTGCAGCGAGAGGAGCTTCGGGTGCGCTGGGACAATGGGCGCGTTGTGTACAAATAGGCAATGTGCGTGTGAATCTAGTGTATCGAATATCAATTGGCTGAGGGCGCGATAATGTATGACTTTGAGGGTTGGTCGATAAAGATAAAGAAAAATTGTTGAGGGTATACATTTGTTTGTTTAAAGAAGATCGCAGTAAGATGGTATCAAATTGTCATAATAGTTTAATACTTAGTTACATCAACATTTGTACGAATGATATGACATCAAATACAAATATTCAATTTTTAAAATTAATAATATGTAAAAACAAGTAACTTTTGTACATAACCTCAGATAATATTGAGTACATAATATACCTACTCATCTCAAATAATGTACTCATCCTTAAATATATTTCAAGTTTCCGGCATCTTCATCCTCATTCAAAAACGTTAATGTTTATGAATAGCAAACGTGCATGCAGACCACTTGATGTCCTCCTAATATCCACGTCTAATCTCAAATAAGAGTGAACTTAAGTCCTATGAAGTCCTCTGAGATCATACATGGAGGCGTTGCTA
>DWQK01002394.1:0-13265 GCA_018231225.1 Noctuana stator | reverse complement strand
AATCCATTGACGTTGTCACTTCAATGTCAGTTTGAGCGATGACATAGTCGTTGCGCTCGCGCCGCGAAAGACAGACGTTCTGTGCTTCCTGTCAGTTAGTAACCTCCGCTGGTTAGCCTTGTTACCGGTTTTATCTTGGTGACTCCCTAGCATTCCAGGACCATCATTAAAGGATCATCGGCGGTGCATATAGCCTGCAGTGAGAGAGCGCTGTCCATGATGACACACCCTGCTAATCGTCCCGGAACAACTTGGATATAAAGGTTGGTGGTTTTCCTTTACCCATTAACTTTGGCAGGATTGTATTTATATCTCAAATTTTACATATTACAGTCCATTTCGAAGTACTTCGTGCGACGTTCGCTCATTGCTTTTCACAGCTCATAATATACTTTCGTGGTAACAAAGTTATTTGATGTCTCATTACGTAAGATAGCTATTCAACATGTTAATATTACGTAAACCGTAAATACAGGGTGACAAAAGAATATCTGATAGATAGCTGACGGGTGACGAAGCAATCAATCATTTACAATATCTGAAATTGGTAATTTCAGAAGAAACAAAAGGCTAGTGGGAACAAAATTCATAGCAGTATTTAGTATTGTTATAGTAGTTACCTATCTAATAACCTCATAATGGTGGGTACAATACTGATACAGTTAAAAGAAATTGGTTAGTAATCACCAACTGGCGTTAATTTTTAATTTGCATCAGGTGTGAGGATTTTTATTATAACTATTCTGTTGAAAACTAGGAGACATTATCTCTTTCCAGAGATAAAATAAGTATTTTACTAATATCGAATTTCGTAAAGTTTCGTTCTAATGCCAAATAAACATTAATGCAAAAACGATACTGGTAGAATTTAGTTATAATAACGCACAGTCTTAGTCACTTTCTTGAATATAATATTGTTTGTGACATAAACAGTCTATTATCCGTTCTTATTTTGCGTAGTAATATCAAGGTGATTTTAAACGTTTAAACCCAAAACAAAATGTATACTGCACTTTATCGATCATTCACGTTGACGTTCACATGTGTGAATAGGTAATAAGAAAAAGGTTGCGTGTAGAAATCTTTTACGTGTTGAGCCATATTTTGAATTGATTGATAAGGGTTATTAATTGATACATGTTACTATCGTATTGTTTAATACCAGGCTTAAAATGCTTGCAATGCCTTTATGATTCTAAGCATATAATTCTTTTAACTCAACATCTTATGTAGGAGGAGAAAATGTTTTTTTATAGGTACTTGCGTAAAATTTTAAATCAGATTATTATATGGTAACAATAATTTTTTTAAATTAAAATGATTGAAAGCTGATAAGAAAATATATTTTTAATTTTTAACATAATATGTACCTAGTAGGCATCTTCTTAATAAAAATACTGTTGTTGGGAATCAACCTGCATCTTTATATTTTTCGCATAAGTATGAATGTTTAAACTGCAGAATGTGGTAGACACGTCACCTCAAGCGAAATAAGGTGTAACGAAGCGTAATCTTAAGCCTCGTGTAGCGTGCTTGAAGTCTACTTCTTACCATGAGGCTTGCAAGAATCTAGAACTTAGCGCAGTTTGGAAAACATTCAAAAATACTTATTTAATAAGACATTATTTTAATCAAAGAATATTGTGGTACAAAAGGCGGGCTTAATTCTGAATAGCATTATCTACCAGCCAACCTTTGGAAGTGCAAAGAAACACAAAGACTTGATTCGGCTAGACTTCAAAATGAATCATGTCTATGATTCATTTTGAAGTCAAGTCTATGTTCGACTTCCTAATTTTGATGTAAGGAAATGTGAATGAGAATTATAAAAATGTGTATGAAATTTTGAAACCAGTGTGGTCCAACCAGTGTGGAAACCAATTCAAGTCCTGACTGCGCCGTTTGCTTCACATGAGTTAATATACATAAACCTTGGCACTATACATTATGCATACATCCAGTATAACAGCCAACCATTGTAAATAAAATAAAGGTAAAAACATAAATAAATGAAAATAATACAATAAAAATAATTCCTCGCTTTCACGAGAGTAAAAAGAAAATTTGCTGTGTTCTGTAGGTTTTCAGTCCGGAAATGATCTAATTACGGTTGCACGAGAAAGATGTGAATAAATGCGTTCCATTTTAAAATTTAAAAAATATTCTTTGCAGTTATCACATGAATTTTTAGTTTTGCTCAAGGATGCCTTTATGGATAACATTTAGAAATGCAGGCTTTTCTATCACGTTTATTTCTTTCTCCTTAAAGAATGTGATAATTAATATATATGTAATAGTTCAAAAGCTTACAAACTTGCCATTCAACCGCTATTTTTGTGAACAGATAGGTATATTCGCATTATGTCTCAGAACTTAATGAGTTCAAATTGATAAACTAATTCAACTATCTGCAAACGTGAGTTTAATATTAACTAAATACTTTACTGATTTCATCAGTGCCTATTTCGAGATTTTAAAATTCGAGTCGCATCTTAGTCGTGCGAATACAATCCAGCGTGAACTTTGCATTCAGTCGAGGCCTGAATTTACATTTTAGGTAGGCACCTCTTTATTTTAACTTGGGGAAAATGATGCAAATCACCATTTAGGGAATCTCGTTAAAGAGAATCGGAAGCTAAGTATCTTCATTACAGTGCTATTAATGTGCACCTTATTACCTACGTGTTAGGCACTTTTCCCATGGTTTATGGCTTTTATAAGAGTACTTACGAGTATGTACATGCAAATTTAGGTATATTCCAGTTTATTTAAAAAATGTCAACAACTTTTTACTTGTTTACACACTTGCAAGTTATATTATATTCATTGATCAGAGCATTTATGGCACCACTGTATTGTCAATGGCTTCCTGACTCCTGTCTCGACCGCCGATCGAGGATGTCGATCGACAAAATCAATAAATCCATTTAAATCAGATGAATAATTTTAATGCCGACGTCCTGGTGTTCAAAATAAGACAAGTGAAGAAACTCAGACTAAGATATTCATCTTCAGACTACAAGCCACCATTCGCAAATAACTTATTTATGTATGTGAATGTAAATGTTTCTTCAAGTATATTTTTTTTGTGGTCACGTACAAGATAGAACATAAAGATTTCTAGGTTGAAATAAATGAAGATCCTCGCAGGTAAACGAGTCATTTAGAGCTGCGCTCGGCACATACGGCTAGCTTAGGACCAGGCTGCGTAAAAAATTCAGCCGGCAGGCAGTCATGTTTTATTTAAGGCTCAGCGCACTGCGCCCGCCCTGAAATATTTAGTGACTGCTATGGTGGATTGCTTTCTAAAAAACTATCGTACACGCGACGCCATATTTAAACAACTGTATGTGAGAGCTCTGCACTAGAGATGCGATCACTAACAAATAAAAAAGAGTAGTGTATCTTTTTTATCAATAAATAATTATCTATATAATAATATATTATCATTTCTAAAAATCTTCATCTCATTTAACTAAACAGAATAAGAAAGCAGTGACTTGAAAGTTGTAATAATTTAATAGATTTAATTTATAGGTAAATATCTTTTAGGTCATGGAGAGAGAGAGAGGGATAGGCCACAACAAAAACGTTAGAAAGGATTAGTTGGCTTCAACCCTTTTTATGTCCCACTGCTGGGCACGGGTCTCTCCCCAGAACCCTAGTTAGCTTGATATTCATATTCATATTTATTTAGTTTCTTTTGTTTTTCGTGACGGGACTATTAACAATTCTTATTAAATATTCTGAAATCAAATACAACGCACTATTTGCTGTAAGTTATGAGCAATAAATATAAGTAAGAATCTACGTGACATCGACATACCTTATTACAAATGCTAAAGTCAAACTTGAAATTACTTTTAGAGTTCCATCCATATCGCTTTTCCACAACACGTTAGATGGATAGAACAACTGAACAACTTAAATGGAATGGCGCTGCTGTTGCAAGACTTCTAAAAACCGCACATTCAACTTATTGCTAGTTTAAATTATAAAGTCTTAGCGAGGAATATACAAGAAATATAACAATTGCTATATGACTGAATAAAACATACTAGGTATATGATATATACGTACATTTACGTATTATTATTATTTTTTAAGCAACTTTATTATATCTTAAAAATATAGGTATAAAAGGATGGCTTAATGCTATAAGCATTCTCTATCGACTGTTAGAGACTTTGAGGTTGAATAACCTTTAAGCGAAGCAGAGAGAAGATCGAAGGGCGGTATATTAATATATAAAACTAAAGGTAGGTTATTATTGTCATAATTATTAACACTCATGAAAAGTTGTTGATTAACTTTCCAACTGTGGGGGTGTGATTTTCCCGCCGTAGGCATTTATCTGATGTTCCACAAAATAACGTTTCACTTCGTTTCACCCTCATAGCCCCACACTAGGATACCCTGTGTCGTAGGTACCATGGAAACACAGACAATTACACAAACACCCAGCCCAGGCACACAAATCTAAATTCATAATTTAAACTTCTGCCCCGTTGAGAATTGAACCGGTCCCTTTGAAGGGCGAATCAGCCGCTTAAAAACTAATTTATTCATATTAAAATACTGTTAAATGGATGTACAAGCCTATTTAAAAGTCAAAGACACAGCTACGACTACGACGCGAGAATCTCCCCATAGTCCAGCCAAAGTCATCAAAACGGAAGGGCGAAATTCATACACATCAATTTATATAGGTACTTAAGTGAAAGTAATTTGGAACTTCGGGTTAGGAAATATACGGTACAAACGACAGTCGCCTTAAATTTACATAATGGAAATGGTAAATCTTAGCTGCGACAAATATATTCTTGTACGATACGATTTAGGTAACGTGCATCTCTATATTAGTATTGCAAACCTACCGATGAAATAAGACCTTTCTGTATGTTTTCTGATTAAAACGAATGTATACCTATACTATGCTGGAGACTATCAGGCAATATCGCCTTTAGGTAGCAGCTATTATAGAAACGAAAGTGGCTGAAAACTTGAACTATGAAAGTGTATGTCTGTGCTATTAAAAGCAGCACCCTCTTTCAAGACAATAATTTAAAAAACATCCATCGAAGTTTCCAAGTTGGAAAGTTGAAATAATCCGTTTAAGGATTAACAAACGCATAAACTTCTCGAACCGTGTAACAGCCGTAAATACGACGGATAAAATGAAAGATAGGTGCCGGTAATGGCACACTTACTTTGCGGGTACCATCTGACTTTTATGGTGTGTGTAAAATGCCAATGACGGCAACAAATGGGCTCCATAACGCCGAGAGACAAAAATATTATTCGGCACAAAATTGTTTGTTTATCTCATGCCACATTTCATTGGCAGCGAACCGGAAATAAAGCTCAATGAAACCTCTCTTGTACGGAGGTAAACAAAAACGTTATGTTTATATACAACAATGTTATTTATAATGTAAAAGGTAGAAATTAATGTATACAGATACAGATGGTATACGAATAAGCCTTTGAATATTGGTACCCTTTACTTGGCTTTGGTGCAAAATGCTACTGACTAGCATATGTGCATATCTATGATAATCTATCCATAAATATTAGATACAGATTTAAGAAAGCTTTGACGATTAAAAGATACATATTATATTGGATTTTTATTATCTGTGACATGTAAAATCGAATTGTGAAGGTTAAAATCTTATTCCACGTATCTTTGAGCACGATGCGATCGAAATTAGTTTTACCAGCGACGGGAGAGCAATTTAATCCAGGTGCAGGGAAAATTTAAAACGTCGGCCGCGCGGCTAAAATCATGTGGTGGAAGCAAGAGCTTCTAAGCAAAGAAAACTGATATTCAGAGGTTTAATTCGGTTGTATGAAACTTCACTGCATTGTTATCACAAAAGATTCGAGATATAATAAATGGCTAAGCGGGTAATTTGTGTAAAAGAAAACTAGTAAGTTTTTATAGAACGGTATAATTTTTTTAAATTATTAATTTCAGTTTCAGGCGGATTATGAATTTATTGTAAGTATAGTTAAGAGAGTATATAATCAGTATGAAAAGTATATGTAGTAAACGGTAAGAAAAAAACCCACCACATAGACACATAACAGCTTAGTATTTTAACTTTAGATTTGAAATTTCATATAGAATTTTTTGATTCAAAACGACCCATTTCGGGAGTCGCACGTTTCAATTGCATATTGGTGGATGGGAATGTCTCACGCCAACTTAAAAGATACAATGAAATAAATGAGTAAGTAATCACACTAAATACGTAATAATATTTACGAATAGTTAGCAGAGTATCTGAAGTTCGTATATACTGTGTCAAACTCAATCATGCACGTTATTGGCCACCGGCCTGTAATGCAACGCGCTAAAGGCTGTGTGCAGGCAGGATGCTATAACGCTTACCTGCCCTCTATATAATATATAATTATATGTAGATGTTGTTTTAAGCAAGTTTAATACTAAGCCAATATAAGCGAATTTATAAGAAGACGTTGCGATAGGTATATACGAGATTAGTTGCATTATCGTACTTAGCAGTAGTTATTACACTCAGTATTAGATAACTAACCCGTCAGTAACATGCCATGCAGGCGGATTAAATAACACACTGCACCACCGCACCAACTAATGACTTGCTCATCTGGCTGGACACGAGAATATTGCATTTTAATTAAATGCCAACACTTGGGAATTATGGTGACACGAAAATCCAATCACTATTACTATTTTGCACTATATTTACATTGACAAAGATTTTAGAGACATGATTTTAATAACACTAGAAACCTACTTTAATGTACAAAGACGTTTTTATCAGCATACCGTATACCTATCTAATAAAATCTTGTGTAGGTACGTCTGTACGTAAAGCATTAACGTTTCCTTTGTAACTTTAGGTAACATTTTTGAAATTCGTAACAATTAAGGGTAAGGACAGTACTCTGGCACTCCTGCTTTTATATTGTATGCCGTATTTTGCTTCCAGGTGTATGTGAAACACTGCTCATTCAAAACACGCTTATTAAAAATGCCCCTTTGTAACACGCTCAGTCAGGTCTTTGTATGTAGACTTTCTTCCTTGTTTCAATTTCGTTTTTATACATAATAATATGCTTGTTTTTCCAAATAATAATATGTAGCATAATTCTAAGCTTTGGAAGAATGAACAAAACCATCATTTCTGACTTACATACTTTACAATTCTATAATATTTTAATATTTAAATCTAACTGAGAATTGTAACGTAATGCTATCTATAGCTATAGTCTATAAGCCATTTTCATTAATGCGGCTCGATATCTTAACCAAAAATAATTTTTCAAATCAGACTGGCAGTTTCAGCAATTATCAAACAAACAAATTATACTCTTCAGTTTTATTTGGTTTTTTAATAATTTTACAATTTTTTTTTATTGCGCAGTGCTACAAGTCAACAAAAATGTTCTGCACACTCTTTTACAGTTGAAATGAAACATATATTCAATCTTGCTGTAAATAATTACCTGAACAAAAATAGATAAACTTGTCGATTTGGCTTAAAAAAATTTTATTACTTCCGTTATTAACTTCTTTTTTTTTTTATTTTCCAATGTCTGTTTCTTGCGATTTTCTGTCGCTTCTGATGGACAGTCTCGTGGTGTTAAGGCGCCAGCCTCTTTTAATTTGGCTTGAATCCATTCACGAAAGAAAGTCACGTCTGTATACATGGAAGGCATCATATCAGCTCCGCAAAAATTGTCACGACCAGTAGACACCAAGCCTACTATGTACCTGAAACCTAACAGCTTATTGAGAAATTTCAGACATAAAATTTCCCAGCGTTTGTAGGAAACAACGAAATGTTTTAAAGATCAGAAGATTAATTAGGCTTGTGGCTTATTTTAGGTAGTTTTCAGGTCATTTATGTCTGTATGCTGTCTATTTGCTATAGACGGATGCTGGCTTGAAGTTTCACCCTTGCCTTGATAGATACTGTCTAGAATTAAGTAGACCATTAGTTCATGTGTTGTATCTTTTACTGACAGTTGGTTATCTAAAAAAATGTTTAATATATAATTAATATAATACATTTATTTGTGTATAGAATTATAATCCAGAAATTTTCTACCTTTTCCAAATAACTCCAGAACCGGAATCTCCGAAGCAGTCGCTCGTCCACCTCTGCCCGATCATACAAAACATGTGATTTGGAACTATCTGTAGACGCCTGTCAAAATTTGATGCCTGTGATTGGTTGCACGTTCTCGAGTCTATGTAGTGCATACGGGTTGCCATTAAGTTACGTGAACTTCGACTGCGCGTCTGAAAATTGTATAAAGGATAGAAAAATTATTTTATTTCTTCGTATCAGTATATAACATCAGGATGCAACTATTAGGAGCGAAGAAATAATGGATAATGTAAAAAAAAAGGGGTAAATTGAGGGCTTCCATTGCGTGCGCTGCGAAAACGGTTCAAGATTTCAACGCGATCTCAGGAACTACTGGACCGATTTGAAAAAATATTTTTGTGCGTGAATGCTACATTCATAAGGAAGGTTATAGGCTATCACATTACATTTCTTAACGCGGGTGAATCCGCGTTAACCAATAAGATACACGAATTATCTAAATTATAGCTACGCCTACGTTTCTCTTCCGAAAATCGATTTTCTGATTATAGATTAATTTCTGATCCTAAGTGCTTCGAAACTAAGATTTTAGATTCTAGTTCATTCATATTATTAATTACATCACAAGTAGTACTTTGCTGTCAAGAGACGAGACACTCTAGGTTTATACGGACTCTGATAAGAGAAAAACATCGTAGTAAATATAAGGAGGAACTGAAACGCTGAAATCTATCTGTTTATGTACCATTACTTGAGGTTTGTGGTACATGTCCATGGGCTATAGTTACCATTGCCAAAGAACGTCAAGACACCTGCATGCCTGTCGCTTGCCCCTATAATACGAGTACGAATATAAAACTTACTCCAGTAAAACCAAATCCGACAATAGCAAAGGAATATATTTCATTTCTCCATGATTTGTCTGGAGCTATTTCCACTTTTTGTATCGTTGGCCCGAATTTTATACGTTTGTTTAACATTAAAACAGCTATGTCATAAAGATATGTTCCGGGATTATATGACTCATGAGGGACCACCTTGCAAACTTTGTAAAGAACTCCTTTCAGGGCAGATGATGATCCTGATAGGCAAGAAATTGTAATTAAGTATGTTTGTTTGTTTGTTTTGAGAGTATAAGTAATTTGACGAATTGAGCTTTAAACGTTCTGTTTTTGGTTATGGTTAGAATTCGTATCCTAGATCCTATATCTATATCCTATATCCTAGATCTGGATTTAGTGTCGATACTCCTAAAAGTTATCACGCGGCATTTCGTAAGTGGGGCAGCAAAGAAGGTATTTGAGTGTGTTAGTCGAGGGCAAAATGTCATGAGAGTGACCATTCTTTGGAGGCTGAACAAACCCTTGGAGACAAACACATTAGTTTTGGTTTTTGTAGTCAATAATAGACAGTCGTAAAACATTGTCATACGGGCAGTTTGAAAACAACCGAAATGGGTTTTCACTTCTAACTGCTAATACAATTCTTAATTGTTTGGAATAGATGGTGAAGAAAGTCTGAACTCCTCTCGCAGTTACATAGTGGGAAACGTGTTTAAAACAAAAAACTCTTTGTCAGCCATGTATTGATTGATTAATACTAACTTTTTAACTATTTTTTCTATTTATCAACTTACTTAGTTAAAGAAGAGAGTTACCCAGGTAGACTTCATATGCATCGCGTTTAAAAGGCATGATTTGTTTGTCACCGGTGCAGTGACCTACTGTCAAGATGACTCGGTCGCTGATAACAGATCCTCCACATAAATAGGATTTTCTAATTACAAGTATAGCCACGTGCGGATACATAGCTATCGGTACTTCCACTCCCCCGACAACGCGGCCTGTCATATGACCTTGTGAGGAAAAAATAAAGTAAAATAAAGATTTTTTATCAATTGAGCACATCTAAATTTCTTTACTTTCTGTTCTCTTTCCATATCTTATTCTTTCCATATCTTATTTCTTCAAGGTTCTTACTTTTATTAACTGGCTTTAAAAATATTGTTATTTGATATTATTAATCATACTGACTAAAATATTCTGTTACAGATACCAAACAATGTTGCCAAATTTTATTTTATAAAAATGTCATTTGTATAAATGTTTGTTTTTCTGCGGCGGAGGCCTTTATATTATAATTATGTACCTATAAATAATATAGGTCACAAAATTCCACGATTATACGTTACCTACTTTTGTTATATCGTCTGGACATTTTCCAATCAGCGGTCGTAACATTTTTAAAGGAAAACCACAACAAAAAATAGAAAATGTATTTCATGCTTCGTGCGGGCACGTTTTGCAAACGGTTGAAATTTTTACCTTTTAATCGTTCATAACAACCTTTTTTAATGACGTCCTTAATTGAAATTTAGTCCTCTCGTGCAATAGCCAGGTGTGTCGAATTCATTTTGTTTTTTCATTATTTGTTAGAGTTTTTCATAAGTAAGTAGGTACTATCAGCTATTACGAAAATCGTTAATTTTTTTACAAACATTTGCTACGTAATAGGTAATACCAATGTTAGGGGATTTTTTTAGGTGTTATGTTAGTTCTCTTGCTGGAGATATAAATCGCATGCGCCAAATTATATAGAAAAAGGCTTCCATTAAAAGCTTTCCTATTTAGTTTAATATCATGAGATTTATTTGTAAAGTAGGCGAGTCTTCGCAGAAACTATTTTATTTTGTCGAACTTTCTACAGTCCTTTTAGCGTTCTCCTTTTTGCTAAATACGGACTCTTCCATTAAGCAAGGTTTTAATAGGGAACGTTTTTACTGAATAAAATACTGACCTCTTTAGCGAGCTGTTGCTTATCGTTGCTGAAAGGATTAGAGCAAAGGTCTCTAAAATGTTCAAAAAAAAACGAACTTAAGGTGAACGCTGAAATGAGTGTCGAAAATTTATAATGTACTCGTACACGCCAATTATTTTGCAAGAAATATATAGTACCGCTTATCATCATAATATAAGACCAACTCGAGTGCGTGGGCCTTAGCGTAATCTGGTAGTCATATGGGCCAGACAGATCTTATTTAGACTGTTTATGTAGGTCCAGCTTTTGACGCTAAGAGAAAGAAGAACCTGTTCCACAATAGCCATCTAGATAAAACCTTGATCTACTTCTGTGGCCATCTTTTGTTATTCAGTAAACATATACTCGTAGGTAAGTTTCGTTTCTTTGTTGTTAATTTTTTTTACAAAGTTTGTGTTTAAGAGATTGCTATTTTAGCCATAAAATCATCTATTTTGCATTACGTTTTAAATTTATCCAATACGTTTGTAAATATATTATGCATAGTAAGTATAATTTGGCAGCATCCACAATTTGCTATCTGTAATATATACCTAAATATGTAATCTTTTCAAAGTAGAAATGTGTGTAGTCAGTGTTAAGTCATCTACTATTATCATATTTACTACCATTTTTGATGAAGAAGTAAGGTATGCAATACATTTGTTTTTTTTTTCGCTGCGTGATTTAACATAGAAAAATACGTCAAAGTATTTCTCGAATACCAAATAAGATTCTTAAGGGAAAAAGAAGGGAAAGTATAAAATTGTATTCCTCTGCGTCCTGGGGTATCGGAGCAAATATGGTAAGAAGCGTACGAAATAAAATTTTATTTGGAATCGTTTCAGAACTGAAAAGGTAACTGGATTTGAAGATTGAATATAATAAGACATTTCTGCAAAGTATTTATATAAACTCAGCGTATTGGCCACCGTGGTAAACTGTGGCCTAAGCCCTTCTCATATTTGAGAGAAGACCCTTGACCTCCAGTGGGATAGTAATGGGATGATGGTGACGATGGAAGTGCGAAACGTGTTTATTTATTTGAAAATTCCTACCCGCATACCCAACGCTGAATGGAGCTATCTGATAATGGTGTAGATCCGCAGATATTATTGTAATAACATAGCGCGTGTCAACGATATACAACTAAATATAGCATTTCCTGTACGGTCGAACGGGCAATAATCGCCGTTGGAGCGGGTTCGTTTATACGCCCCGATAGCTTTTACCGATCTGGCCACTAGCCCGTTTCATGGTAGCCTGGCAATATTTTTTACAGTACGTAGGACGAGTTTGCACTCTGCTATTCACTTTTACATAGACATATAGGTATATTTTATTTGATTTATTTGCTTGGAATATTTTTTAATCAATAGATAAACATGTTATCGTAGTTATTTATTGAAAGAATCGTATTCCTATAATATATATAAGAATCGTAAACTATAACGAGGTACCGAGCTGATAAAATTAAATATTTTGATGAAACTGGCGTCAATTACAAAAGTTTATGCGATTGCGGATTCTGCTTCAAATGAGGCTTTGTACGATTAGTAACTTATTTGTTTATTTATAAATATACAAGAAAATGTCTGACTAAAGTTATATTATTCCTATGGTAAAGGCAAAAAAAAATTGACATCAAAAATATTGCATAATTCAAACAATAATTATACATAGTAAATAAAAAATAGCAGTTACACAATTATTGAATCTAGTCTATGTACATATATGTCACTATCATTTATTTTTTTTGTATTTTGGTGTGAATTGGCATGTATTGAAATTACGTGCTATGTTATATAGCATTGCTACTTCAAAAAGGTTCACAGGGTCGCGCACTAATCGGTTTAAACTCCGCCGCTCAAATAAATCCCGTTTAAATAACCGTAAACTGTCCACATCTGATTTTAATCCTTTAAATGCGAATCAGATCATGATCGAATGTTAATTTCCTTTGTGCTTTGTTTACCATGTATGTAATGTTTTACAGAGATTCATTTAATACATCATGCGTGATATTATTGGCAAAACAAATGACATTGTTTGTCTCAATTTTTGCGGTGACGCTATCAAACTGATGTCCTGAAAATAAAAATAATTAGACACTTTTGCCGGTAAAATTTCTTAAGCTATCACAAAAACTTTGGCAAAATTATTGCCTTTTAAGAAGAGATCAATAGTAGGTACATAAGCAAGCATTCTATAAGAAGATTATTTGATAATTGAATCTACTGTTGTGATTTGCGTTGTCAGCGCTATATGAAATAAACAAAAATGTTAGCTATGCGTTAGTACTCACGATATTTACACAAAATATTGGGAATCCAATTTTGCAGGCTCGTTACGTCGCGCGGTATC
>DWQK01002393.1:0-13268 GCA_018231225.1 Noctuana stator | reverse complement strand
CTGCGAAAACAGTGATGAGCGTAGCGAGTGAACTTGTTATTTTAACAACATTTGCCTTCAATTCCGTTATATCCCACTGCTGGGCACGGGTCTGTCCCTACAACCGGGGAAGGCCTGGAGCATACCACACCACGCTGCTCCAATGCTGATTGAGGAGATACGGGTCAGTGGCCATCGTTCATTTCATTATCCTATTTGCTCAACTTACACATTACAAAGTTTAAAATACATTCTGTACCCATTTCTCCCTTGCAGCCCTTTCTCACAATCACACGACCCCTATCATGTGGATGTTAGCAAACAATTATTTTCCAAACCAGTGGTGCAGAAAACATGTTGCAACTAAACTTTAGTCCGTGATATTATATTGTGTAATCTAATTGTATATGTGGATAAGAGATACAGGAAAACTTTGTTTTTTTTTTAATTACAGAGATCAGTTAAATCGTTTGATAAACAAAACTTTACACAAATTTGTTTCACGGCGGGTTATGAGGGCAGCGGTGGTACATCCGGGCGAAATTGACTCGTTCTACCACCTACAAAACGTATCTACATTACGAAACGTACGTACCAAAAAATATTTGATTCATTACAAGGTCTTTGAACCGTACCCTTACATTTATAGCGATAAAAGCTGGTATGCTCTGCACAAACGAATACTTATACACGCTTTTCCTCATATTCGAGAGGCGTAACGTAAGCTCCCTAAGGCTTTTTTGAGATGATAAAAAAACAACCGTCTTCTAATATCTAAGGCTGTCTGATTTTCCGCTGTACACAACGTGTGAAACGATTTCGGAAATTAAATGTTTTGGCAGCCGCACTTTGTATGATATTGTAATCCTTAGTGTATCTATATTATATTATTATATACTTTTTGATACACAGTTTTTTTTGTAAATTGTAATGATATTATACTTTTCGTATTTGATTGCCGATTGCTATGTTGAAAATTGTTCCTTAATAAAATTGTAATTAACACCGTAATGTTTACAAGGATGACTTCAAACCATATAATATTATATATAAAAAAAAAGATTATTTTTTTAACTTTGAGGTGTTGTGTTTTATTTATTATCAAAGAATTGTTATAATTTTTTTATATTTTGATTGAATTTTTATTGTTGTGTCTTACGCATATTTCAACAAGATCAATCCTCAATATAAATATTTTTATACCAGATATAGGTACTCTTATAATATTGCGTTTAAAAAAATCTAAAAATAACGCTTCACACTCATTGCCCTATACTACGAGTACTTAATCAGGACCTGCACGCTCGTTTGCTACTCATAAACGATAAAAAAAATGAAGCCGACTCATTTCAATAACCATGAACTTGCAAGACCCAAGTGTGACCCTAACGGCCTTTGACCGCGGACTCCATAAAATTTTCAATATCCGTCTATGAAGCGTCTTTTGTCGTTTATATATTGCCACGTTTGCAGGAAACACTAGCGAATATAGCAAAAGTTTTTCTGCAAATATTATAAGTCAAACGCAATATTTAAACAAAAAACTTTGTTGTAATTGTCTTTGTACGAGTATGTGTCTATGACACAGGAAATCCTTGTGTGGGACTTTGCGTGTGAAGCGTTATTATTAAAAAAAAAAAGATTTGGTAAAAAAAATATAAAAAATGGGGCCGCTACACAATAACTGATCCTCTGATTCTTGCCAACTAATGTTTCAGAATGCGTTAGACAGTCATACTTAGTTGGACGTGCCATGCGGCTAAGTGTGCTCTAACATGTGTCTAACACACACAGATCAGTAAAGTTTACATTGAAGAGTTTGTTTGCAAATTCGAAAGAAAACACTGCTACGAGCCACTTTTGATCTCACCGCAGAACACACACGAGTAGAGTACACACATTATTATTTTGTTTCAAAAAATTTTGTAATGAAAAGCTAATATTTCGCCGCGCTTAACAAAGTTTTGTTTATCGTTTACACAAACATTTTCGTTGTGGTTTCTGTATTTTAATTAATTTCCCATTTAATATCCCAATTTCTAAATTAAGCGTTAATATAAAACAATCTAACAATGTTATATTAATCAAATTATATGAAAAGTTTCAGGGCAAGTAAACAAGTAAACAAATAAACAGATTTACTAAGAAAAAACTCTCCAGTTTCGCTAATAAATTAGTTACTAAGTATCTAATTTCATAAACAATAATATTATTAAAAGTAATATAGACATTGCGTAAATATTTTCTTAATTTTTTGCTAATTCTTTGCCAGTCTGTTTTTGTGTATATTTTTATTTAGACTTATTATCTTTTATTTTTGTCTATTAGTTTTGCGTTGGCGTTATTTTGCTTGGATTTGCCCTTGAAAATGTATAGATATCATAATTGTATTTTATAGTTAACTATAATTGTATGTTCATTAATATTGTGTGTGCTAACGTGTGCTCACTATCGGCTGAAGCTTTATTGAATTCTGAAAGTGTCAAAATCATCCATTGAGAGTCCTTATGGGCCATCTCAGTCCTAATGACTATCACCGCATCTACGTACGTGCTCAAGTAAAAGTTGGTGATGAGTGTCCATGGGTGAAAGTAATATAAAGAGTGAAGACCACAAGAAATTCAGAGCATCCAAAGTTTTGAAGTAGATAAATAATGAGCTTAAGCAACTCTAACAGTATTATTACTGGCATTCCAAAACAAGTGAAGCGAGGCCGCTGAAGCCTTATTGAGAATAAAGGGTTCACATGAAAGGCACCGTGGAATACGTATCGAGGGAAACAAACAGAATGGAAATAGGCAGGAGGCTTCGCAAGCAATAAAACCTTCGCGATTGTGCTGTTGGAACACATTTTGGAATTGTTGTGATGGATTTCGCTTCTTGTGTATCTTCAAAAATATTTTCTGGTTTTGTAAATAAACTACGTTTCGATTATCTGCAGCTTTGTTCAGATAAATATGACTGAAATTATATTTTTTTTTCTCGAGTTTCTTTAATACATTTTTCAAAATAATCAACTGATGTCTTATTTGGTGAAGTGCGCAGTCCCACTGGTAGTCACTGTTAGTGGCTAATTTCATGCGTCCTTCCGTGCTTTGGACGGCACGTTAATACCTCGGTCCTGGTTGTTATCAACTGATAACAGTCTTTAAACCTGGACGGAGGCCCTTTGGAGGGTTTGACAACATCCGGCATGGGTTGGCTACTAACCCGTATCTCCACCAATCCGCATTGGAGCAGTATTTTGGAGTATGCTCCAGGTTTGCCCCGGTTGTTGAGCCTAGCAGTGGGACATAACTTTTTATATTTGAAGGCAAGGTCAAATTTAAGTTGATATAGCTGTGATCCTGTACTATAAACACGCAAGTACATACATACTGTTAAAAGAACGATCGAATATCGTTTAATAATTTAAATTTACACAGGAAACCGAAAAAGAGACACACGAACAAAATCAGTCCAATAAAAGCCTTCAAAATAGGCTTTCTCCCATTTTCGTTACACCAGTAATCCCCATAAAGATTGACGGATTTAAAAGCTTCTTTCTACACCAGCGCCTGCAGTTACAGCCACATATTCTATGCGCAAAGTAATCTTACGAAAATCACGATGAAAAAATAAGATTCGCCGCAATAAAATATGGAGAGCCAGAGACCGCGAAGGCATAAATTGTTACGTTTTAAGCGAGGAGGCTTATAAGATCGTATCCTACGACCAGATTCATTTTTAATATCTTTCACGCTCTTGAAAATTTATGGTCTCTGCGTAGCCTGTGTGATATGTTACGCTTTTGATAGTAACTACGAGTATCTAGAATAATCTAGAATATTTTAGCAGGTCACGCATTAGGCTTGCCATATTCGGTGCCCTAAATGTATGTTGTAAAGTAACTACTCGTAAATACAACCCTGTTCTTTGAATATGAATATTTGTAGTGTTATTGATTGAACTAATTGTTTATAATTAATATTAATTCTTTATTATTATTATTCTTTATTATTCTCCACCAATCCGCATTGGAGCAGCGTGGTGGAGTATGCTCCAGGCCTTCCACGGTTGTGGGAAGAGACCTGTGCCCAGCAGTGGGACATAAAAAGGGTTGAAGCCAAAATTAATTTTTAATCAGCGGCATGGGTCAAGGTAACGTACTGCGTAAGAAGAGTGTGTTTGAAAAAACATAATTTCAACACCAAGTTATTCCAATCTCCTCCAATCTCTCTCGTAGGTATAGGTAGGTTATAGGTTGGTTGGTGGTATAGGTAGGCAGGTGATATGGTAATAATAATTTTATTCGTACATAGTTTGGTTAACCACTACACTGCAATACAACTACCAAACTTAGAAAGCGCGTGTCGAAACAGACAAGAAGTAATTTTAACAATTCAGTAGTTTTCATTTGTTGTTGTTAGGCTCGTGTCTTATCGTGCAAACGGATGTTGTTAATAGTTTTGAGTGCAGGCAACAATTATCGCAAGGGTCGGTGCGGTGCAAACGCGAATCGATGGCAATTTCCTTCGCAACGACAGCGTGACGCTTGCGACTGTTAGCGAGTACTTTTTAATTATATTTATGAATATAAATATAATTAAAAAGATGGAAGATGGAAAAATAAACTGTTCATTTTCATAAATGGTATAGTAGTGGTTTGTGGACAGGAGAGGTGTTGTATGTAAAGCGTATATCTTCCACCTATACATTACCAACCTTAAGTTTCTTCCAATGGGATAAATAACGATCCACGTGTTGTAGTAGGTACCACGCCAGTCCACCATTCGAAGGGTTCCAGGTTCGATCATCGGAGGGACAAAAATTTAAATGATGAATTTGAATTGCTTTTCTCGTACTGGGTGTCTATGTAATTGTCTTTGTGTGCGTCCATGGCAAGGGAATCCTTGTGGGGCTGTGAGTGTGAAGCATTATTTTTATAAATCTAATTTGGGAATCTCATTCAATCAGACGCGCTAAATAACTAAGGTTAAAAACACTTGACCGAATGATAAATGAGAGCTCCTAGGTCGCAGCGTTTCGAGATAGCTATCGCCATGACTAAGCTAATCAAAAGCGTAAACGTGTTCCAATTTAGAAACGTTAAAAAGTTGCGAAGCGTTTCGTTTTTGCGTTTCTACATGTTGTGGCTTTACGTTGGGAATATAGAGCATGTTCAGAAGGATAATCTGATACATTACCAAGTTTTGAAAGGAAATATTTTATATCCAAAATGTGCACATTTTCTTAGTTATTTCTGTGTGTTACCTTATGCACTTTTTGCTATTTTTTTTTGGCTTTCGTCCTACCAACGATGAAATCGTCATAACAAGAGTGTAATTTCGGCCTCTCATTCAGGTGGGTCAATTGCAGTAACCAAAATTTGTTTCGTTTTAGGTAACCCATTTACTAAAATGAATAGATCTAAATGTAAAATTCATTAAGGATATTGTGTAGTTCCATCAAGAGTAATTATGATTTGTAGAACGAATATGTGTAGTCAAATATAATGCTAGTGGTAAGTGCCAACTATTAACAGAATGAAAGCTCGTGGCGTGTCAGTCAGGTAATTTGGAAAAGGTTGGGTTACGTGAGATAAGCTGAAGCGGTTTTATTTATATACTTCTCTAGCACATAGACTTCGCGTAGACTTGATAGTTAATAGATATACTTGATACCACCTTGTTTATACTGTGAAATATGTTTAATAACATCATTGTACTTCGTTAAGAAAGGTTGACAGCTTGTAACTTAGAAACGATCGTATTGGGCCCCAAGCTTAAAAACATACTCGTGTTGTACATCCTAACATTCGTTTTAAGTACTTTTTACTAAAGAACTTCTTGGAACAAAACCTATTTTACACCAAGTTGCGTTTTTGTTTTAATATTCTGGATATAATTTGCTAAAATTGTTTAGCAAATACCTACATAAAAAAAAACTAAAATCAATGTAGGTAACTTTACTACGCACGTGTCTTTTAAGACCATGATTTGTTGTTGCTTATTCAACATGCCTTATTAAAGAGATTAGAAAACATAATAGAGAAATGTGTGTGAAATGCGTGAAATGTGGAATTGGAAGGAATTGTGGGAGTAAATAAGAATTAAATATTCTACAACGAACTTTAACTGTAAATATAATAAACAAAAATAAGCTGCCGTTCCAGAATACTCGAGTTTCTTGTTAATCACTTCAAAAATTACTCTAAACGGAATTTAAAATGAGAGCAAACTCTAAAATTAAGACAGTTAGACGTAAATTAAACCCCTTCCAGGAAAAGTTCCAAGTTTAATCTTAGAGCAATAACTAAAGACTTCATTTGAAGCTATCAGTTCTTTATGAGTTACAAATTCAAAGTGTCATGACATTGAATGAATTTCCAGTAAAATAAGAGAACAGTTATTTACGAGTATAAATGACTTTCTTTAGAAGGAAGATCTCATAAATTTTCATATTTCGTATTTCATACACAAAGAGTTGGACTGTTAATCTTTATGATCTAACCTTGATGTACTTCCTTGGTGATAACAGTTCAGTCACATAAAAGACAACGAGTTAACCGTGGCTCAAGTTAATTTCTAGCAGCACTGTCATATTATGAAGTTCGACTGTTCTTGTCTCTTCCGAACTTGATCAATCCCACCCAATCGTTTTTACTGAAACAATTGCCTAAATACGAACCTTCGCTGTAAGATTAAAATAAATAGTACTTCAATAACATGATAGAGCTATAGAGATCATATTGTGAAATGCACTAATACTGAAGAATTTGAAGATAGAGGAACCGCTATATTCTGAGAGGCGACAACGAAGGGTGTTTTATCATTCCGTTGGCTTGTCATAACTAGATGTTCGTACTGGATGTATGAACGTAACATGAAATTATCATAATGATAATATGAAAAAAGCCAGGTGCCGCTTGTAACATGGTCCGTGTCAGGAAGCTAGGGAAGTAAGTGGCGCGGTGCTGCAAGCCACAGCGCTCCGGTACGACGCCGCGCACCTAGGCGCTAATTGAATCCACGTCGGCTTTATACGTATTTAGTGCACAAGCTAAGTTACGATGCCCTTTACAAAAATAATCATGATATTGATACGTAACAGTCGGTAGGTGGTAAAGCTTATAAAATATGACCGCTGCCCTAAGAACCCGCCGTGAAGCAAGTCATGTGACATGTTCTTGTATTTCGGTTGGGACGGTTCCACGGATGCTTTAGACACTTTTGAGGGGACCATCTGAGCCCTCATGAGTAGCAATGTATGCACGCATCGCATGACCTCAGATAGGGCTTCTGTCCTACTTGAGGTTGGACGCGGGTGTCCATGGAAAACTGAAATGATTAAAATGTATGTAAAGAATAGTAGCTACAGAATGTATTTATAAGTAAATATGATAATGGAAATATGGATAGGAAACATCCTCAGTCGACCCTCGCAAACATTCAATTAATTGAACTAAATTTAAACCAGCGCGATTCCGTTTCTCCCAATAGGTTAATTATGCGCGATCACAGCATCGAATTACCGCACTCTTAACATTAATCTGCGTCACCGTTAATAGCTATAGACAAAGACGAATATAAAATTATTTATTTGCCCAAATATGGGTAAGTGGTGTTACAATAGCATGTTGTCTAAACCATTTACATGGTTACATCCATCATGCATTGCTTATTGGCATAAACGTGGCTAAAAGCTTATTTAGACAAAGGAGGAGGCCGCCGGTACCTACTCTTTGAGTTATAAAAGATTTTTTCATTCCAAACCCATTCAAAAATAAAAGTTTTAACATATTTATATTAAAATTTTGGATATCTAATTATGAATCGGACTATATTATTCCTTAGTATCCTATCTATCAAAGTGCTAGCTGGTGCATAGCCATGTTAGTAAGTTAACGCAGAGGATGTACTTGATTTGGGGTTAGCTAAGAACTCAAAAAATAAACAGTACAGTTATACAGGCGATAAAAGTACTATGGATCAATCAATTAATTAATTCAACTAAATTTAAATCACCGATTTCGTCTAATAGGGTAATTATGCAAAATCACAGCACCAAATTACCGCACTTTAACATCCATTCACGTCACAGTTGTTGAACAGCATCCGTACATAAATTTAAAGAGCTCTCGTGTACTAAATCGAGTGTGTTCCGATGTCACATCGCCGCTATACCTATTTGTTGGTCATGTTTAGTTTTGTGGCGAAGGTTTAGGATTACCTAACGTATTGCTTGTCAAACAGTTAATTACTTTAACCACATAATAAATTTCATTAAAAAGGATACTAGTTTCATTTTTTATTAGTATAAAGCATTACATTTATATTATCTAAAGAGCAAACAGTAAGATGGAGAAGAAATTAGAGTTTATTGCAGCAATTTATTTATTTAGCAGCAGTTTGTTATGCATAGGTACGCCTTATTACTTTATCGGCATATACAAATGTAAGTATGTATTTATCACATCATTGTTTTCCCCCTTATTGTAGGTAATATAATACGCAGCAATTAAAGACAATTACCATAATGACGCTGTAGACGCATTGAAGAATACGATCTCCGTGAAAATGTAAAATAAAAATACGTTTCCTTCTTACGAGTATACTTACTAATGTAGGTTGGTTTTTATCTAATATATTTAAGTGCATGTATTTAAAAAATTTTTGATTATTTCGGCAACATTATATCCGTGATCTATCGAAAAGCCCATACGTCTGATTAATCTTAATTTTGATACATACATACTCGTATATAGGGCGCTCATTCCCTGATGCACTGAAGCCTAGGGACTATAATAATAATATTCAGGATAAAATTGCCAACTCCCAACAATTGATAATTTGAAGGGAGAGTAATGAAAGACAAGCTTTCGTGTAATGTATTCTATTGGGCTACTCCAGTACAATATTGTTAAGTACAGAGACTTTATCTGCATTATATATCTATATATTTATATTATATATCTATATTTATATTTCACTCAAACATGTTTTTAATCGAGTCCTAGTTATATGTTGTAATATTCATATGAAGAACTCTACTCGATTCTAAAAATAATAATATTATTATTATCCTGTAGATATTTCATGTTTTCTTTTTAAAAAAAAAAAATCTTTCCTCTCGTTTTACCTTAAAAGAACTCGTTCACCGAAAATTTTCTGTTCTTCGTATTTTATATTAATTTTATTAGGTATGTAGAGTATGCATACCATTTTTAATGGTTCCATATTCTGTATTTCTACCCTTGGGTGTCTAGAAGAAATAGCTGCTTAGCACTAAGACCGAAATTTGTTCTGGTGAACAATAATTAGTACAATAGCTATAATAATACCTTTCCGAAAAAATTGTGCTGTATATAAAAATCTAGGATCTCTAAAATGGAAATTCCAGGAATTTCAAAGCGCTCGCTCATATTCCAAATAGCTAATAACCTCCTGAGAACATTTTAACGCCGGTCCTTTAAATTCGAGTTGAGCTCCTTAATTAAGGCTATAAATGTCGTTCCACTTAAAATACGCAAAGAATTATGAAAAGAACGTTGCCGTCTCGTCCTGGATTCGGCGGAGAAATCAGCGGGTAAAATTAGCTCGTGTAATGAATGTCGTAGCACGTGCACGGTAGACTGTCATCGCCTACAATTTTCACGCATTGTTGATCAACTGTTCCGGTAACATTCCTCTAAGCTAAAATTTAAGAGTCTCTACACAATATACCGAACATAGAACTGAGAGAGAGAGGGAACAGGATAATGCTACTACACTCCTTCGGTACGGAAACAGAGAGGTAAATTCAAACAATATGTAATTGAATGAAAAGAAACAATAGGTGACATTTACCAATCGGTTAACCAGTAGGTATGCTTTGTCATATCACAACTATCAGCTAATCGGAATTAAGTGGAATATGCCGCTATGGGCTTACACGAGTCACACGTCACACTTTCCTCTACTTGTGTCTTTTTTCCTTGATGTAAACGTTTGTAAAACTTACCAAAGTATGAATGGTTTTTTGTGGCCAATAAATAAAATAATCAACTAGGTATTTATTTAACGTATGGGGGCACCATACGTGCTGCGGCGTTCGCGGTTACGACAGCATGTGTGAATGGCTGAAAAGCATTTGTTATCAATTTATTGACTTTATAAAAAACATTTCTGCGTGCCATCGTTAAAACAATTTACAGCAATGCGTGATGACAATAATATATGGTTTGCTGTGCCGAGTGCAATGAAAAATGTGTGATATAGCGCTACCGTCACGTGTGGTTTCTGTGGCCTCTGTGACTGACATGGAGGCATTTGTTGCCAATTTGTAGAGTTAATGGGAAAATAATGCAGTATTGCCAATTAAATGCAATTTAAATGAACAAGGACGTTGCATATTAAGTTTTATGCCAGCGGAATGATTCTGCAAATTTTTGTCGCATCTATTTTTGAAGCAAGTACATTATTATTTCACTACAGGCGGCTCCTGGAATGAATCGTATAGCTATACCAGAAGGTATAAGTATCAAGTGGTGTAAATTGAAAACATTCAGTTTAAAACTGACTTTCAAAACGGCTGCCTAGGTTGAGACTTCACACCTTTAATTTAAACTATGGTTAACTTAACTGCCAGTCCAGATTTTATATTTTGTTAGATTATATTTTCACTATTACTTGAATCTATTGCGAGTAAAGACAAATTGTCTAACGTTCAACCTATATTTCCTGTATATGGAAGTTTACGTACACTAAACTTCCATTTCAATACTGTACAACCATTAACAGTTACCAATAAACAATATTAAATTATGAATGTTAAAGGGAAAAGGAAATTGAAAGACGATATTATTATGAAGCATAATATTGGAATAAACAAGAACCTAATTAAAACAAACATAATTGTAGGTATCGTATCATCACTTATTGTTTTGACATCTGTTTGATATGACTGAAGTACAGTCTATATAATTAAATCAATTAGTATACACATTACGTATTAATTATAACACAATAGCATTTTGTGCTATGAAAATTAAATAAGCTTGTAAGGACTTCACACTTATAACTCTTATTAGCTTCAAAATTTCACTCTAACAAGAACGAGCGACGTGTTCAGTTGTTTGTTAAATCAGCGAAAATTTAATTTCCCCCGGCCATTGTGCTAAGGTAACTGAGAGTTTACAAGTTGCCAATACGGGAAATTGGCTTCAGAAAATGGAATTGGAAAGTAGAAAATTGTCACGCTATAGTTTGGATCTTCATCTGTGGAAATTGAGAGTTTTGGGCTACTATCAGATTGACCCTCGTTCCCCTAGTTTGCGTAGATTATTGCATAATGTTTATATGCGTGTTACCTTCATTTTAATAATTATCTACACGATTCAGCAAGCAATTCGTGTGTATGAGGTATTTATTGAATTAAAAATTTATTTTATTGTTTTAATTACTTTTAGTTTAATGGGTAACTGGACTCGGTTTATCAATCATTAATAATAGGTGTGAATTTATATTTTTTATCAATAAATATTTGTAGTTAAGTTAGTTACACATTATAAGCATCGACCACTATAAGAATTATTCTATTAATATTATTGATCTAAAAGCCTTGTTCTTTCTTGTTCTTTATGACTCTACTTCGTATCGTACTACAATGTGTACGTAACATTTTGAAGTCGGTAAAAAGGTAATGAATTGAAATTATGAAATGTATAATCTACTTATACGTAATAATAATAATAACATTTTCTAACAATAGCTAAAATATCTATTATTAAACAAACAAAGGAAGTAATTTTAAGCGCAGCAGCACTTTTGTATGTACTCGTACTTAGGTAAGTAATTTAAGTAAATAGTAAGTTATAATTTGAAACAATAAATTGCATTTTAAGGTACGCGACGATATGGACATGGTTATGGGAACAATGTTCTTGTTGTTGACACACACAGATTCAATATACAAGCAAATTGTTTTATGGATGCGATCTAGTCGAGTTGAAGAATTACTGGATGTCATGAGGGGTAAATACTGAATTATTGTATTCTCAAGTACCTACGGTAAAAGTCGCGGCAGAATTAAGTGTGATATTAATTTTGTTTCCATCTTAAAAAAATATTACGAAATTTTAAGAGAAATAAATTTTGATCGCTAATTGTACCTACGTAAAAATTCTTAAAAATCAATATACAATGTAGTATAAAAATTAATACGATAGTTTGTATTAAGCGACATAAGTAAAAAGATCTCAGGGACATCACATGTGCCAAAGTATAAATTTTTGGCTAATATTTTGTTGTCTAGGTATACATAGTCGAAAGATGGTAATATAACGGTCATATAAGGCATATTACGTCATATAAAGGCCATTAATTAATCACACATACTTTTGTTAATAATAACGAAGAAATCTTGATTGCAGGCCCATTATATAACCAACAAGAAGTAGACCACCGTATGTGCTTATTACGGACGGCTCGACACGCAAAATTCGTCGTCCAAGTAAACAACAGCTTGGCCGTAATAACTTGTTTTCTCTGGGTGCTATACCCACTGATACTACACTTGCAGGGAAAGCACGTCGAATTTGCAATATGGCTGCCCTTTGACGTGAATGTTAACCCACAGTAAGTGATATTGCTTCGGTTTGGCTGGACGCTATTGCGTTTAGCCCGTTGCTGCACTGGTAAGGCGAAGGTAATGCGACAGCGACGCGATAAATAAGGTGATCGCATAGTAGTTGCGATGAGCCAGCAAAATGTTCTTAGTAACCGCCTAATAGATATCATTTAGTGCAGTCACTCAGGTTTAAGTAATTTTACGTGCATTTGATAATATCGCAAGACACATTCAATTAATTTTGGCCCATCGATCGCTTCATCGGTAGAACCATCGTGGTATGCTAGTTTAATTTGTTAAGTAACTTAATCTCATGGCTATCGCTTTACCTATGCGGCCTCGACTTTACAGACCAAACCGACAAATATTATGATTGCTTCTTCTGCTTCTACTATTAATATAACTACCTATACCATAGGTACGTTAAGTTGATTGCTTTCGTTTATTTCACTGTTAAGTCTATAGTATAGGTAGGTATAGAAATTCCAGGTCAAAGTCCTTTCTATAGTTGGTAGATTATAGATAGGTAATTCTTATTGAAAATTTATAACGGTACATATTTATAGTAAATAATATGAAGGGATAATCTCAGCTGGAGACAATATGCTGCACAGTTTCAGAGAAACAGTCAAACATTGCTGATGCTTTTAAAATATCTATTTTATTAATTTCTCTTATTGATTTATTAACCTTGTTACAGA
>DWQK01002392.1:0-13272 GCA_018231225.1 Noctuana stator | reverse complement strand
AAGTATAACAATTGTCATAGAATGTTAAATCAACGCTTAAATAAACACTTTTAGAACCTTTTTATTAAAGAAAATATATTAAAACATAATATACTCCTGTCTCTCCGCTCTCGCCCAATATTTTTTGTGACACCCCTAAGTTTCCTTTAAAGCCGTATTCCTTCAAATATTATTATGTTTATGATTGATTCAACGGCTCCAGGTTTCAACAATGAATGTTTTGAGGGTCTACAATTTACTGACTTGTTGTATTAGCACTGGCGGATGTATAGAAATGTGAACAGTGAGCCTGTGTACAGAAAGACCTATACCTTGCAAAACAATTCTAATTACTTCACTTATTTCATACTACCCTTCAGACTTCATACCGCCTCAAAATCAGTACATTATACAAATAAACCTTTCTTAAATCACGCTATCCATTGCAGAAAACTGCATTATAATCCGTTGAGAAGTTTTAAACTGTCAATCCGATATGCGTTTGTTACATTATTTAGTAACCACAGTTTGTAGAGGTTCAGACATTAATTAATTTCTCAGTGTCAATAGACGCTCTTGCTTATAACAATTATGCCTTGGGCGATAATCATGACAACATTCCATTCATCACCTTCATCTCCCTACAAGTTAAACTTGGATCTTCTTACCCTCTACAAACTTTCAACTTGTATTGAAAAGAATCAGATTGACACCCTCAAAAAACCTTAGCCGACTTCAAAATGGTAGCGTCTTCAAACCCATTTTGCCAGACGTACCAACTAATATGTCAGCAATAAAACTCCATCCGACCTCGACTGCCGTAAAACCCCTCCGTTCATCCCCTAATTGTAATATTTACGAGCCTATAAACCCTTATCTGCGCGTTTCGAGCTCAAACAAAAGTTAAGGATAGAAATAAAATCTTTGACGGTATTCTTATCAGTCTACAATGTCCCTTTTATACCTATTGGGTAAATAAAGTATTATCTGTATTCAATAAGTGTAAAAAATTGTCTGGTCGATAAGGTATTTAGTTATACCAGGTAGGGTAACTATGGTCACTTCGGTTTGCCAGTTTCAGACATCGAAAGTATTTGATGGTAGTATTAGTCACTGCCAACTAGGAGACTATCACCGGTTCTATTAAAGTTTTGGGACTTCCGTGTACCTAATTATTTGAGGAAACACCCGACTCATTCAGTCACTTAGTCAGGAAGATGTGCGTTAACGTTGACGACCCGCGGGGTGTGCCTAGTGGTTACCAGTCCACTATCGAAGGATCCCGGGTTTCCCGGCGGGGCAAAAATTGAAATGATAAATTTGGATTTTTGTTCTCGGTCTGCGTGTTTATGTAATTGTCTTTGTATGTGTCCATGGCCCCCACGACAGGGAATCCTATTGTGTGGCTGTGATTGTAAAACGTTATTATTGTTATTATTATCTCAATATGATAGAGGTTGTAGAAACAAAGTTTAAAGAACTTTAAACTTACGAGTATATCTATCAAGAACGATATAGTATCGTGGTGACAGAGAGCTGACCACGTCTTTCGAAGGCTCACTTCGTTTTAGCCCGACGGAAATTGTATTCTAATCCGAAGAAAACTGAATGAAGCGGCAACAATAACAAAAATATGTGTAATAAAATAACCGAGCTATAAATCGGTAGTTTATTAGACATCACGGGGAATTTTTAAAGTGGATTTACAATTAAGTTTTATACACCCGTCTAGATAGCCCAATTCAACTATATACCTACCTGACAGACTATTGCCCCACTAAAAGGATCATCAGATTACCTGAAGATATTTTCAAGTTTACTTCAATCAGACGCAATAATAATAAAGCTATTATTGAATTAAACGAATTGATAGCATATTTTTATTTTATGAGAAGGAAATGGATGTAGTTATTAAGAATGCGAGTTCTTGTCTTGCAGTTGGGGAGGTTTGGTTGCCTTACATAAATCAGTAGTAGTGATTATTATGATTTCAAATAGGAATTCTGTCCTATTTGAGGTTGGACTTGGTGCCCACGGGTGACCACTTCACGTCGTTTTGTTAGAGTATGATCTCTCGAGCCTACATAGGTATTCCTTAGTGTTGTAATTTTCAGGAGTTTGATAAGTTAGTATTCCGTATAAGCACCGTTATACTTTTGAAGGGTTACACATAATGTTATGAAGGTAATAAAATAAATATATCGCACTTTTTGCATTATTTATTACATTACATTAATTACTACATTTTACCTCTGTATGTTGTTTCACATTTAATATATTAGAACACTTAACTACATAGTATATAACAAAGTCGCTTTCTCTCTTGCCTATATCCCTATGTATGCTTAAATCTTTAAAACTATGCAACGGATTTTGATGTGGTTTTTTT
Source organism: Noctuana stator (assembly GCA_018231225.1). Lineage (NCBI taxonomy): Eukaryota > Metazoa > Arthropoda > Insecta > Lepidoptera > Hesperiidae > Noctuana > Noctuana stator. Next base: position 10,904 of record DWQK01002392.1, on the reverse strand, counting down.
AATAGACAGAGTGATTGAAGAGCAAGGTTTATATTATGTATAAACGTTTACAGTTTTTCTGTAGTGTATTTAGTATCAGCGTTGCACCCGTGCGAAGCCAGGGCGGGTAGCTAATATTATTATAATGCAATAATGCACATCGACTAAGATTAAGACTAAATGATGAGTTCAAACAAAAAATCAACTAAAGTAGGGTAAATGAACAGTTACAACTCTGTCAAACTTATAAGCTTATCGACTGCGAGAGAGATATAACTATCGGTTTTGTACAAGCTATGCAACCATAGTGCAAATATAGTTATATCCTATTGTTATTCACAGACACTACGTGCAATACTCGTATGCAAATGTGTTGTAAGTACCAGCTTTAGGTAGTCGGTTTAAAACAATAACAACATAACATATTCAAGGAATCGTTGACGGCTTATTCCGTCCATCACACCGGGCTAGACTAAACCTGAACGTACACTTTGTTTGACGGGCCGAAAACGGTAACGCGTAAAAACAGCCTCGCCGGCAATAAATAACAGGTGAGGCGAAATAAATTTCCCCCGAGTTGTATCAGTATTTATGGCCGCAATAAACACAGGCAAGCTTTTGTGAAACGCCGCTCGCTGTAAATAATTTCACTGCGAGCCGTCGCCATTCGCCTTGTAACACTTGTTCGCTCGGCCACGAAACGAACGGTCTGACAGGCGGTCACGATGTGACAGAACGGCTGACTTGTCACCGGTTATATGCAATGAGCTGTTGTGTAACTTGCAACGTGGTTTTGATTAATATGTTTTTGTATAATTAATTCATTTGTTTAGAAACAAGCATAACGTAAATCATTAAAGTATATTATTGTATTCAAGTGTATCAAAAACATGGTAGCACCAATTATACAGTACGATTTATATATTTTTAAAAATTATTTATTACATTAGGTCAATTGAAAGCTATATTTCAATTTATCCGCGTACTTTACAGGACTAAATTATTATAAAATCCGTCAAAATGTAATTTGTACAGGTTACGGTCGTGCGGTCTGTGTGATTCATTTATATATGTTTATTTAATATATTATTATGTAATAACAAATATAATTTATTAACATAATTGTAAAATAGTTTAAGCAAGACGCAGTTAAGCTTACTTTACGCTATTAACAACACTAAAGTAGAAACAATTAAAACTTTGAAACCAATAACCGCTTGCGCTTATAAACCCGCCTTGTCGATTCACGCTCTCTCCCTGGCCTATTATTTAAGTCGGCGCATCAAAAAGGTGACGAGACAATACTTAATGACGTATAATGAGTGAGAATTGTACCATTTGTTACCCCTCAATAGAACTGTTGTAGAGAGCGCTCTACATGAAGGGTGGCGCTACGAACAACGCACAGTTACTGTTTACTATTACAGATTACGACTATTGTTTAATTGTTCATGCTTACTTGTTTACTTGCTTTGAGAGTCGCCGAAATAATAGAACAATGGAATAAGTCTAAATAAAACATTCATTCATTTTGTTTGTGACTTTAGGTCATAACTTGGCCTTTAGGAGGGAAAAATTTAAAGTGACAAGTGTTTTGAATGAGATTTTTTGTTTTATTAGCTGAGCCAAGCTGGGCAGGCGGGTAACTGATGATAAGTAGTCACAGTCACCTATAAAATGCCAGAGGAATCACCAAGGATTCGAAGAAGAGTTCTACCCTAGGTCATAATCTTCCGGGAATCCCCTGCAGGAAGGTCGTTCCAGACGTGATAAACCGCCAATAGCAGCGTAGAGTGGACTGTACATATTTGTATATTTCAAGTTTGTATTGTTTAGTAAATCGCTTGTTCGTTATAACAACAAATAACGCTTGATTATGTTAAGTGGTCACTGCATCTGACCTACGAGTAGCATGTCTATGGGTTGCAGAGACCAGCATGGTGGCCAGCTTCTTATGTACTTACAAGTACTTTTTTCCTGTATAAAAAGATAAAATATGTTAAATGTTGGAATACCAACATTTTTGGAAAGAACTTAAGAAGGCAGAATTTTAATTCAAACTTAAGCTTTAACTTGTTGGTCATTACGTTAACGAAATGGTAATTTAATGTCTTAATTAGGCAGCGGATTGAAGACCGGTTGGCAATTAACCAGTTGATTAATTAAAGTTAAGTACCTACATAAGAATGTTGATACGTGTGTAGGTGGATTTTTTTGGATTTATGTGATACGTGAGAAGGGTACTTTTGAAATTTCTGCGTCCAGGTTTCTACACAAACTGGTCTTATAGATACTCGTATGTTCGGAAGCATATATATACATGTCTATAGGTATATTAGGTAGGCTAGCTCTACCCCGTGGTGTCACCTGCGTTAAGAATTGTAACGTAATGCTTCACTGCCTATAACCTTCCCCATGAATGTAGGTATCATACACAAAAAGAATTTTTCAAATACGACTTGTAGTTTCAGAGATTAGCGCGTTCAAACAAACAAACTCTTCAGCTTTGTTATATTAGTATAGATTGAAAATATTAATTATATGTAGGCAGTAAGTACGTACCTAAAATTAAAAATATTTTGGGATTATTTTACACTTACACAGGATGTATACGTTGACATAAAAACTGCTCACCCCATAAACCTCTTTTTCCACTGAATTTAATCTACTGACGATTCATTCCTAAATGACGTATGTATGGAGCAGTTATAAAAATAAATAATTCTCATAACTATAAAACAGTAGCGTGTCCATAAAATACTTTAACATGTAAACAAAAGCTGTGGACATAATAAATAATCGAGTTAACACATTCTAAGAACATCATTGTAAACGTGTTAATAAATTGACCCTTATCTCGATGAGATAAGAGTTATTTTTAATGTGCGCTATGGTGAACGCTAGTAAAATAAATATTTGGACCTATGGTCCCCATATGTTTCGGGTACACAAAAAACGTATTTCGATATCAATTCTCGCAACCCTTTTAACTGTTTTTTTTTTTATGATAAGAAGGGTTCGTTAAGGCGAATTTAAGTTATGAATATTTTCTTACTTTTAAATAATATTATGCATACATTTTAATCTTGTATTATTTCTCAAACTTAGTTTAAGTCAATTACATTAGAGTCAATTCATAAAATAATTTAATTCCTATCGCACTGAAATTGAACCTAGGACTGCCTGAAATTATTCCAAGTTTTAAATTCGGTACTGGCTTCAACCCTTTTTATGTCCCACTGCTGGGTACGGGTCTCTCCCCACAACCGGGGAAGGCCTGGAGCTTACTCCACCACGCTGCTCCAATGCGGATTTGTGGAGATACAGGTTAGTGGCCAACCGGTGTCGGATGTAGTCAAAGCGCCCAGAGGGCCTCCGACCAGGTTTAACGACTGTTATCTGTCGATAACAACCCATAGTGGTCACCCATTCGAGTACCGGCCGCGCCCGACGTTGCTTAACAATGTGATCGCCTGCGATTCACACTACCAGCGGGGCTATGCGCGCTTCTAATTCGGTACTAATAACTAATTATTGAAATATCGTTGTCTATAACATTAAAATTATATTTTTAATGCGGAGGGTACTTAGTTACATTTATTGGTTGGGTATGGAAAGATATATTAAAAAAATAATAATATCATTTTGTCTTAACGCTGGTTTATTCACTTTTTCTTTAATTTGATTAATGACTATCATAATAATTTACAAAAATTATTAGTTCAGGATTTGAACCCGGATCTCTCGGAAGAGAAGCCTAATTCCTAACCACTGGACGTCTCAGTCAAGTCCAGCTACATAAATACATAAATAAATAAAATTATGAGAACGAACCCTTAACTTAAAACTCTATTATTCAAAACCGTATCATATTTCGAAACGCATACGGGCGATGTAAATAAATGTTGGGCCATAAAGATAGCGATAAACAAAATTTAGTCGCGCTCTTTCCCCTTTTTTATTGGCAGGGGGCAATTCGAGACGATGTTTTCTGCCATTACTACCCACAAACATCTTTCCCATGAAACGAATTAAGCACCTTCCCTGAACCTTAATCAATGGTAACAAGATTCATTTTCGAACTGGCGGCAGTTTCAAAGTGAAATATAAGTTGGTTCGCGTAATTTATATTCCAGCGATGGTTTAGTGCAAGTTTACGAAATTGTTAAAGACAGATAAAGGCGATATTTACACTGGGGCGTTTTATGTGAGGTCTGAAGGCAGAACAGACGTTATGGGTGCTAATCATAATTAATGGCGGTCTGATGTACCTATCTACCCCCGTCTGTTGTTTTTGATGGTTGAAACGTGGTGGTGAATGCGATGAAAGAATTTATGAGTAATCCTCATCGATTTTTTGCCTCAAGTGACTGAGAGATTTATTATTAAAAATAAATATATATATAGGACCACTTTGTAAAACAACAATATAAAGAAGATAAAATTATAATAAAGCAAAAATACGTCAAAAGCAAAACATATTCGTAGCAAAACCCTAGACTGACTGTGTCAACATCTTTTTTTTTCTTAATATGAACCTTTTTGTCGCCACCATTCCCCATATATATATAGAGAGAGTACGCGGGGGGCACAGCTAATATATATATATATACTTCACACATGTTTCATATAGCCTATAGCCTTCCTTGATATAATTGACTATCTGAAACTTTTATAACTAAAAGAATTTTTTAAATCGGTCCAGTAGTTCCTGAGATTAGCGCATTCAAACAAGCAATCAAAGAAAAACTCTTTCAATTTTATATTATTAGTATTGAGGTACAAAAGATATCCATACGTTTTAGATCGTACACTTATATTATATGCAATAACATCACTGAATATAATTTTAAAACGTCCTCTTACCTAGTTAGTGAATGTCATACTTACTTATCTATAATTGCATTTATTTATAATACGCAAACTTCAAATTACAAAGGTACCTACCTAATATTACATGACATAATTTTAACGATACTCGATTCTCGAATAGCTCAATATAACCGATAAATTTATTGGGAATTTCTGTTAATTTTATCAGCAGTATAGATAATATTTATGGACCACTAATAAAGATTGTCACTAGATTACTTGATGTCACCACTTTATGGATACTGGACACACCCGTCGTTGTAACTTATGCGATAATATAGTGAAGAAATTGATTTATAATGTACCTACTTAGCAATATTTACATAATGCTATGTCCGACACACGCGCAGTAAGAAATTAAATTGATAAGTACTCGTACTAGTGTCATGTCAACCCCGAAGTTTCGGTTTCGGTTAGGGCCTGTGTCGGCGATAGTTTCGGTTACGGTCAAAAAATGGCCGAAACTTGTGGCTGTCCCTAAACTCCTGTGCTCGTGAATTATCGTGCGTCGTTCGTCAAATTTTCTACCTCCGTATATTAATAATTGTCTTTTTACTTCATTTAACTCTACCAGTTTATGTGGCTATCTATGTGGCTGTAGACTAACTGTACTCGTAGATATGACTATGAAAAAATATGCTTGCAAAAACTTGCTTAGCGGTAGGTTGTGGTGGTGTGACCTCCTTAGCCTCAGTTGAACTTTATAAGCTCTACCATCCACCAGGGAACGGGATTCCAAATCCTTAATGTATGGTAAAATGTGACGGATACATTTACAACTTACTTAACACTACATCGACATCTTTTCTTATTTAAAACTAATGTTAGAGTTTGACACTTGTTAGTTAGTGACTTCATAGTAAAGCTATACACACCTAGTAAAAAATAAAGAAAGAGGCAATTAGGTATAGTGTATAACGCTTACTACATTTAACATGAATTGTTATCAACACAAATATTGAGGCAGTTAAACGTACAATCGAAAACCGACGACATGAACAAATACGCTGATCAGGGTGTAATTAAATTCTGTTATCTAAACAAAATAAACCAAATTTATTCAGTGACAGCGGTGTTTGCCGTTGAATAATATACAAATATTTTCTGTTTCGTGTTAACAGGTCGAAATTTATTGCTGTGTGAATCCATTACTAGAGACAAGGCCGATCTCGGCGTGGGGCGCGCCGTGATATGTTATGCCCCGTCCATTGACGCGTTTATTGGTGTAAACGATGGTACTGACGAAAGAGAACACGAAATGGATGGAATATTAATTGGGGGTGTCGAGGGAACTGACAGTGTTTGATGTGGAATTAAAAAGACGCAAGTTGGAGCCTGATGGGATGTAGGAGATGTTTTGGCAGATTGATATACGACGGATCAACTTATCATCAAGGTCTGGCAAATAGTTTACGAACTGGCGGAATTAAATTCTTTTTCTGGCACGCATCTTAACGTCACGTTGAGATAAGCGCTTGTTCTTTATGAGAGATGACTTTCGTTTTATTTATGCTTTATTAGCTTTAGATTATCATACTGATTATGCTACAGAATTTTTAGACCGTGATAAGATAGCTTCTCAAATAATATTACTCATGTTCTTTACTCTAATTGTTGGCGCATATTTTTATTGAAGTGTGTTTTTCTAAAGCAAACATTATGTTTGTTTCGTTATTGAAATAAGGTATTATCTTGAAGGTTGAAATTAATACTTTTATTTAGTAGGCAAATACGTAATCTTTCTATAGTATAATAACGTTAGACCAGTCAATTTATACTATAATGGAAATGATTACAGTTCATTTTGTTATACGTATCACCGAGATCAAAATATGGAGTACCTAATTTTACCTAATTTTGCAGTAGGTACTTTGTACTTGATTGGGTTTTATAAAAACACAGGCATACTTTTTGCATATTGACTGCAACCCTTTATCGCATACCGTAGTATAAAAAAGATCAACGTTAAAAAACTGAATTCGGGAAGTAATGCTCAAACTTAGATTTGCCTTCAATCCTTTTTTATGTCCCACTACTGGGCACGGGTCTCTCCCCATGACCGGGGAAGGCCTGAAGCATACCTACCAAATCTAGATTATCCTAGATGAATAAGGTATCATACCAACGGTCGTTTGAACATAAATAAGCAAAATCCCGAAAGCATCCATGCTATTAAAGCGGCACGTTTAAAAAAAACATCAGCATAAATAAACACATTCAGTCGGAGTCGAGCGAACTCAAAGTGAAATTACCGGCGCTCAGGGCTGCGTGTGCATGAAAAATTCATCTGAAACGAAACAAGGGGCGACGTGGAATAATAATTTGAATAAATATCAAGGAGAAGCCCGTAGGTGACGTGACAAAAAGCGGGCTCAGCCATCCGTGTTTATGCGTTGTGATGGCGTAATTTGCCAGTAACAGTTGGCGAGGGCGTAATGCGAGCCGACGTCTTCACATACGCAAAAATGTTATTAAGTTTTTAAGGAGATGTCGCATAACGTGACGCCCGACGCGTGACACTCCCAGACTTTTTCTTTTACGATGAGCATTCACTCGGAGAATATACCTAAAACTCGTAGGTATATGTTATACTTAAAACGTTGTATTGCGAGCGATAAACGACCGTCACAGCATTCGTTGAGAACGAAGCACGATATAACTACAGAGAAAACAAAGATTTTAACGGCACGAAGGTTTGAGAGCAACTATAAAATACTTACCGTTAAAAATTTCCTACATAAAAACCGAAGCGTAATAATATAAGTATTTTTACTCAACTGATAGACAGATCTCGCAACCGTGTGAGAATTTTTTTTTAAATATTAATGTTGAACAAAGCTAACAGAAATAAATTTAATAATAATGTATTACGATAACTTTATTTTGATTGTTAATGAGATATTAAGGTAATTACGAGTTTATTAATAGAAACATTACTTTTTGCCGTAGAACATTTTAATTTAACACAATCCTCGACGTAGAACATACCTTATTCCGTAAACTCGAGATTATACTAGTACATTGTTTTTTTTTTCTCGAACCGCTTAGCCCGATTGCTATTCCATTCACATGTTCCTTTTCACGGAAAGATGGTAGTTAGGAATCGTATCGCTTTATTGCTCACACATCCCCCGTTCCGAGAAGGGACAAAGGGGTGCTAAGTGTGCTCGCAAACACAAAAATAATAACAAATCCCCGTGTATTTTGACAACATAATACTCTGCGGACACAAAGGCCGTCACGTCACAAGCAATCGGTTTCGCTTCCCGCCGCCCCTCGAGTAGGGTTCCAATCTGGTTTCGCAAATAATTTATTAAAAACTCTTGTGTCCGCCGAACCAGTTGCCTCTCGCTACCGTTTGACGGGATCAGCGATGAAAGATTCTTTGAGATTATAATTGACAAGATCTTTGTTGGCTCTGACAATGGGATTTGATTCAAATCGAGCCATTGTGTCACTTGGATTAGCTGGAGTGTTCCCTGGTTCGTTGTTCCGTGGGTATATAATTCTCGAAACGAGTAATTGAATGAACAGCATTACAGCTGACAATGCGGTTCTCGCTAAACTTAATTCTTAATTCCTTTCGTTGCTTTGCGCAGATTAGAAGAATAATGGAGCTGAGTACCTACTTGGTATTTGATAGTTAATTTTGCTGCCAAATGTTTCAGGTATTCTAGAAATCAGATTATGAACTATTGTGTTTGCCTGTTTTGGAAAAGTTGAAGTAACGTTTTAAACATTATTTTAAGCACATTCATATTTACTTTAAGATGGCAAACATCAAGCTTATTGCAACAGAGAAATAAAACACACTGTTCACACGTGAAGTAACAAACATCACGAAGCAAACATAAAACCGTCAGCAAATGAAACGGTTGTTAGCAACTTGAATATTCAGATCCGTGCACTTACCGTATGCAAATTCTAATTTTATCGCCATTCTAGTTCATGCGTTTCCCTTTGACATGTTTATTACTGTTGCCTGTCAGCAATTTACAATTCACAAGTGGTTTGTTCCACTGAATTATGCTGACAGTGACAATGAAGTCAATCTGAGTACGCCCACCCAAGCAGAGGGACTCCGCTTCGTAGAAACAACGAATGGAATCTATATTCGCCTGGTCGTTGCAGCAACGTTGCCATATGCATACAAATAGGGGCTCCTGTGTGACATACAGAATGAATTGTGGTGATGAATGCAAGCGCAAAAACTTGGCAGACACGCGTATGGGACGCAGACGACCTGTTTCCGAACGGACTGACAATATGCTTGCGAAATTCGAATGGAGTTTAGCAGAAATTGATGGCGTGATAACACTTGGATGATTTGTTATTGTGTGCGGTGTACCATCGTTTATTGTTGTTGCAAGAAACTAAGATAAGAATTTTTGTAAGTTTACGACAGGAAAGACGTTTTAAGAATAATTGCAGGAGTATTCAAGTAGGTAAAATAGATTATATTGTATCATTATTCTCACAAAATAAATATTCTGTTTTACATCATAAAAAATCGTCAAAAATATTTCAAACGGGGTATTTAACAGTAAAAATTTCAATAGATATAAGTCTAGATACTAAATTGAATATGAACGTTTGTACCCACTGTTCTTACTTGCAACAAACGTGTTTACCAAATTAACGCTCGCTGGTTTTAGCGGAACTAATTAACACTTCCAATGAGTTTCGGCCCAAATATAATAAATGGTGTCATCATTACATTTCGTGTGTTCGAGAATTTACAGCCGGAAATAATGTGCGCCTTCCGATGTGAGAGATAACGCGCGAAGGCTGTGCTCCGTATTTGTACTAATTAATTGATATTATATTGCTATATTTATTTGAAGAGCTGTAGATAAAACTAAGTTTGATGAAGGCAATGGATTATGTGTAAATGGTGTTTTAGTAAGAATAGTGACGCTTACGTTTTTTTGGGAAAGTTGTTTAGTCTGTTTTTGTGATATAAACGCAATACTTACTGTGGTGTTCATAATTCAATTAATAGTAATTTCGATACCGAACGCATATTAAACGTTTTTACAGGTAGTCTTGTTAAAATTTTGGAACAAGATGTTCTACTTCAAAAATATTTAAATAAGTACCTACAATCTTTAGTTTACATCATTTTTACCTAAATGTAAAATCGATGTCAACAGATTAACATATTATAGTATTATCGGCATTTATTACACGTACAAACGCGTAGGTCTTCGACTGTTTCGTTTGATCGATTTGAATTTCCACAAAGTGCCATTCAGTTTGATATTCTGATGGGTAGTTTAGCTTATAAGTATTATTTGGTTTTGACACGCACTTTCCAATGCAGAAGGCATTCTGTTTGGAGAATTAAATGCGTTTTAATAACATCTCAGCTACCAGGTACACTTGCTTGTTTTTCAAATGTTATTTCTGCATAATCGTGGTTTAATCTTTACCCCTGTTTTTCGTGGAATTTTGGTCAAAAATCTTTGGTGTTTCGCGAACAATGTCTCACTTTAATACAAGCATTCTTTTTGTTATGTACATTTTTTTACTATTTTTTTGTGTGTCATGTAAAGCCTTAAAAATTAGAAAACACGTCAAACCAAATTGTATTTGTAACACTTTGAAGTGTTTTCTTTACGTTCACCCACCATCTAGTATTTCACCAGATTCCGTTGCCTTTACTGACATTTTAAGTTTTAATTTAAAAAATTATAACAGCAATAATAAGCATAAGATTAATATAACAGCAATTAAATATCACTACTTGATTAATATAAAAATAATAACAGATTAATTTCTGCGTCTCACATCTAAATGCAATCATTCCTCGTACTATGTAGGCGTTTAGGAAATTACCGATCCGTTTTTGCAGTGGGTTGATTAATGTGAATTATTTATAATCTAACAACTATGTTACACGCCAAGAATGTGATAATAATCGATGCAATGTAGTAATTATTATCTTGTTTAAATGCAACTAGGTACCTATACGAGTACTTACGTCATGTACGGTGTATGTGTGTTTTTAAAGTTATTCCTATAATATTTATAAATCGCGTTACGAAAACAAT
>DWQK01002391.1:0-13274 GCA_018231225.1 Noctuana stator | reverse complement strand
CAAGTGCTAGTAGGTATATTTATTAGACTTACTATTCGCAAAATATGACTTATCAAAAAGTTAAATATTCTCAAAGTTTATAACTAAAATTTGAAAATACATTTTAACTTATTTCAGGAGATGAAAAGAATTGAGCGACTCTTATGACCTAGCTATATTACGAGTTCGCTTATAGCTAGCTATTCATAAAAAAAGCTTTAAGAATACTGTAGGTACACTGTAAATATAATGGAGCTGCTTTATCTGTATAAATTGAGACCATCCATTGAAAATAATGTCATGATGTATTAAATCTGTTTGTTCCGTATGAAGTTATTTATCAACAAGTACCTAGACATGTTTATATTAGGTAAATAATTAATTAATAAGTTGCAGCGCTGATAATCGTAGAGCAAGCAGTCTTTCTTTTCACAGCGAATAAAACTATACCTAATTTATTAACAAGAGTCTAAAGACAACAAGCTTCCCTGTTAATAACATAACTTTATTATTATTTATTTACTTAACAGGACAATTTATTTACAACCTTAGACAAGGCGACACAAAGGGAAACTTGATGCCATCATTTACAAATATTTTTTAAAAGATTGCTTTATATGAATTATAAAGCTTTAAATATATACCCCCATCTGCTCAGTCTGCTCCATCCCTGGAAGCTATTCATCAATATGATTACATGGTTGGGTGCAATAAGTCGTCAAACTAGCACTAACACGAATGGATGGCATCGTGTACGTGTGCAATAACTATAGGGAACCTTTAGTAACCCGTTCACTATACCGTCTAGTAACCAATAATTTGCAACCAGGATAAATAACCGTGGAAATTGCAACCGCCTTCCCAACTTGTTCAGATGAATAATTTAAACATTTTAAACCCTTATGAAACCATAGTTTAGTGGCTCTGTCATAAAATAAACTATCTAAAAGGATCTATCTATATAAAAGGACACATGCATCAGTGTACTTATCAATTCAAATACTTATTGAAATCTAGTTATAGTAACTAATTTTATTAACGACACACAGTAGACATTACGTGCTTTCTGGATCACTATATGGATTGTGTCTCTGTAAAATTTTGTTAATTACTTGAATATTTAATTTATTAACGGTTATGGAGCCTTCGCAGCATGAGACCGATTTTTTTAATTTGTATGCGTTACTTCGGAGATGGTGTAGCGGTTACCACGCCAGTCCAGCATTCGAAGGGTCCCGGGTTCGACCCCCGGCGGGGCAGAATTTAAATGATGAATTTAGCTTTCTGTTCGCGGTCTGGGTGTTAGTATATTTGTCTTTGTATGTGTCCATGACACCCACGACACAGGGAATCCTAGTGTGGGCTGTGAGTGTGAAGCGTTATTTATTTATTTTTTATATCAAAATTATTAATTATGAATGACTTCTGTGAAAAATTGTAAATATATTAAAATTATTACTTAGTTATTAGGTAGGTACGCGTATGTTTTATACAAATACTATACTATAACTTAATATAGGTTATGCAAGTATTAAATTTTGTAAAAAAAAAACACAGCACCATCAAAAATAATGCCAATAGTGATGATGCTAATGACAGAGGTTTCAAAAATAGGAAAAACCTTGAAACTACACTAGTGACAATGACAAGGGTGACAACTAAAAGATATTAGTTGGATGTCACTGAAAATGTATCTGAGTGTTCCCCTTAATATTTTTTTAAAAATAAAGTTATTTATTTATATCAGTATCTACCTACTTTATTAGATTTAGTTTTGAAAATTGATGAAATTTAACTGTTTGGGGTAAAATAGTTAAAATTATAAAGAGTTAAAGAAGTATAAGTTTCAGCTATAATAATTTTGAATTAAGTAGATATTAATTGTAAATTGGAAACGTCAATTCAAAATTGGAACACGAAACTTTTACAGTTTTGATATATTTATTCCAGAAATTCATGGTGTGGTAGCGCGATTCATGATTATTAATGAGTATTATTTAGTGTTTAATTATTTTATTTATCGTATATTTATTCGGATCAACATCTCAAAGTTAACCTACTCTAAAGGTAACGAGAACGAAGTACTTAAACAATGAGATATTTTTAATCTTAACTAACAACAATGACAAAGAAAATAAATAAATGTGTACCTTCTCTATTAACACAGGAACTTCGTGTTCCAGCGACATTTTGAAATCTGGAGAACTGTTAAAGCTGCCACTGTTCCTATCACACAGATGATCCATCTATCACAAGCACTGTAGTCAGTTTTGTTCCACTTATTATGTCCACGTTTATTTATTTATTTATTGGTACATAATTCATAATTAATGAAGCACAAGAGATAACTGTCACACGGGACCGGCGTGTTGTTCACGTTTCGCGTATCGGTAGACGGGAAATAATTTGTTAGAATTGATTGAATTTATTAATTTTGATACGGGTTTTCATTATAATTGCGGGTAGAGTAAAATGTTTCGGTGCGGCTGATTTTGCCGGTGCGCGGCCACCCGTCGCCTGCGCATAAAACGAATGAGTGAGCGTCGGCTCCGCTACGAGCTACGCGCTTCGCCGTCTCCACCTCTCAACACCAATTTGAGACATCTAATCATTATTAATGTCCACAATGTTTACTTTTGTTTACATCAATATGTCCACAGATTATCCGACAATTCTGATAGGGAAAACATACCCGCACATATTGACAACGATATAGTGTATAAATAAACGACACGGTACTACCGCGTGATGCGCACGCACCGTTCGAATGATATGATGTGCCCTTGATGCTGCCGCTGCCGTCAAAATTTCCTAGCCAAATATCAAATCACAAACTCTATACTTAATATGTATTATCTCTATAAAATAATTCATTAAGAATAACATAACAGTGCTTGCCCTAGGTAGATACATACCACGTAGCATCTACCATCTGAAAAGAGTTTCGCAGATAGTGATGCCTGCCTGCCTTAACGAAGTGAATGTAAATGACGTTCATAATTATACAAAGAGCCCTGTCTGAAGATATATTAGACTTATTAAATAATACTTAGGTAGTCATTTGGTAGTATAATACTTATTATGTTTAGGTGGTATTAAGAATGTAGGTATAATTATATTTTTATTCTCCTCAACCTCGTCCTTCTTAGTCCAAATGTATGTACAAGCTATAGGTATAATATATTCAAATTTATATATCTAATTATATGTGCTGAACCAATTAATCGCGTTTTAAAAAAATACTACCCCCTAAAATACTAAATGCGCTTGATGCAGTACAATGTGTAACTTATTTAGACAGAAATAAATATTATTTTGGAATGCTTTATTTCAAGTTTATGTTTAAGTTTTGATTTTGTAATCAGAAAATGATAAATAGTTGTAGAGTGCGCGGGCGCACGCAGCCCAGACCGCTGCGACCGGGGCGAGCGAGGCCGGATATCGATCAATAAAAATATTTATGGAATTCTAACACCCAAAACCGAGAATCGGGTTTAGGGTTATACTCTACTGGAATGAATAAACGACTAATTGTATGAACTATTAGAGTGAATAAAAATCTTTGTACTGTGAAATACAAGAAACTAAAGATTTTAATAAAATAATTGATTCATCTATTTTATGATATTATTATCTCCAGTTAAACAATGATGCAAAATTAAAATTTAGTATCAGAAAGAACAACAATACTAACTTGTTTGTCCATGTCCTAATTCAGAATACATCAGAAGTACCTACCATTCCTCCCAATACCAAGACGCCATCGCAAACGTTTCTACTCATCATTTAATTTATAAAATTGCTCCGCCGCGTGATCCTATAAGTACCAATTTAGTAAGTATGTATGTACTTTCAATTGTTCCTTCAATATTATCATATGACTATGACCTATAATTTTTCTTAAAAAATCGGTTAGTCAGGTCAGGTTTCCTGCACCTAATTTCATTTTTTATTTGGAATATCCATGACTAAAATACTAAGAAGCTTACTAACGAATTTTATCACTGATACTCAGTATCGACATGTACCAGTTTTTCATACATTCAACAATTCCTCATACTCCTATGTAATAAATGATAAAAAAGACAATAAATAATTTTCAATTTTATGTACCTACCTAGTCATAAACTACAGAAACACAACGTCACTTACAAAGCTAAGATTACAATTCAGTGGAGTCCACCGCAGTCTTAAACATGATAGAACGTCAGGTATAAAACCAAATAGGCCATTCCTCGGGGCATGCAATCTGGTCGGAAAGCTAATACAACTATTCCATATTGAGTTCAATGAATTTAGTTGTCGTGAGCCCGACAAAGGACTGCCTGCGCTTGCGGTAAGTCGGAACTGAATGTACCGGAGTTATGTGCTCGAACCGAAAATAAACTTTGCCAGACATGTACAGATAACTCCTTGGCATAATAACTGTACTGATATTGGGCAAGACACTATACAAGAACAAACATTCAAAATGAACGCAATGATTCTTCAATTACGTCTATGACGCCTTTAGAAATGGCGCATAATATGACGTCTGTACTTACGTATGATGTAAGAAAATGTTAACAAAATCTTGTAATACATACTATTATTATAACTATCTAATTATTTATAACTATCTAAAAGATGTATGAAAATATATTCAGCGTCTTAAAAAGCATAGAATGCAAAACAAGCAATGGTTACATTTTCGTAGAACGACTATGCAAAATGTGGCAACAAGTAGGTACCTAGCTGTTTGCTAAGAACCAACTGCCTAGTAAATAATGCTAGGTCGGGAAATAATGCGGGAATAGTTACAAGTTAAATCAACTACTAACTAACTAGTACAGTAGGTACAGACAGTTCCGCCACAAAAACATAATGAAGGGATATTAGACATAGTCAAATGGCAAAGGATTTAAAAAGTCGTCTAAGCACATTAGGTCTTTGTCTAATATTTTTTTCCAATAACGAAAATATAGAACCAGAAGATCTTAACAGATTAAGGAATCTTGTAAACATTTAAACGTTATTAAAATTAAAACAGTAAGTATATTATACCTGTCTACAAGTATATATACCTACAACTGGCTAACTTGGGGGAGGATTTGAATGATTTATTCCTAAGTTTATGAATGTTCCAGTTATCACTAATAAGTCTGGAATTCAACATGATTCAAATGTACTGATATATAATTTAATAATTGACATCGACCTAGAATATCAAAGCGAATCGTGTTCGATCCGGCAAGACTCAATGTGGCATATGTCCGCTAGAGGGTAGAAGCTCTGGCCCCGAGTAACTTATAGAGCACGACCTCGTAATGTATGTGCCCGCAGCCTACTCCGATAAACGTTGTCCTCCACGATTTATACGCTCTTGAACCTTCTCACGACGCCTGAAAAACGGTATGCCACCTCCGATAGCGAGAAAATTGAACTTAAATCGTTCCGTTCCATACTTGTGCTCCAATCCTTATAAAGCGGCATCTATTTAATCAGCACATATTATTACTTATGAAGTTATACTTCCTGTTTAAAGTACTATTGCGTAGGTAATTTCAGACATTATATTATTATATCATCTTTTGAATCTGAATATAAATAAATATTGTCAAAAAGTTATAACTAAATTGCGTTTCCATTACAAATTTAGCTATATCTTAAAACTTACCTAGTCGCTCTAAGTATACATTAATTATATACTCGTTCATGTACGCTTGTACAATATAAAATTGGCTCAATTCTTAATCAGCATCTGCCTTCTACCTAAAAGGTTTGTATCTGGTAGGTATATTGGGTGCGAGTTCGCCGACCTCGTAACGGCGTTGTTTGTCAGACAGAGGGCGGGCGGAGCGCGCATCGTGAGTGACCTTCAGTGACACTTGTGGAAATAGAATGGAACCCAACATATGAAATAAGTCGATGTTTGAACTTTAAAATCGACTGTCTTATATCGACAACTTAAATTTCTTTATGAAGATAAAAGTTATAAGAAACTATTTCTAAAAAAAAGTTTAAAATAATTTATTTTTATTCAATAATGTCACTCACGATTACCTACAAATGGAAATAAAGTTAAAAAGATGACAAGATAAGAAGAAAAGCAAAGATTGTGTACAAATGAAAAAAATGATAGACATCCTAACAGATTTCAAATTTGTAAATTTCAGATGTCAGTCAGATGAAAAGGTAAAGGTGCATTTCCCAAAAATACATGCGCAGTTACACACATGCATACCTTCCGCAATTTCAGGAACCGAAGCCATTTATCTATTACTGTAATGCAGTAACCGTAGTAACCGTATAACGCCTTGGTTGTTTTCGTTCTGTAGAACAAGAAACGCAAAATATATCCATAAATCTGAACATTCTTCAACGAATTTAACTAGGTTATACCTAAAGAGTTGTTTTACCAAAAATTTGCATTTGGACGACCTTTTCTTAGTGGTTTCTATATGGGCGTTTTATGAGAGAGTACAAGCAGTGCTAAATTGCGAAGTGACAACTAAATAACTTACAACAGAATAAAAAGAATATTATCTGTTGCAATATCTGAAAAGCTCAAAACTTATGTTACTGGCACTTAAACGTGCCAGGATCTACCGAGACCGGGAGTACTGGGACTGGGAGTGACGCGGCGCAAAGCAGCGTGACGGGCACGCAGCGTGACAACTCCGTCACGCGACACACTTTCGTTCTTGCATTCAACGCAACTATAGTATCAACACTTCATAGTTTGACGAAATTTTTAAAGCAACAAACAATTCTCATATTTATAACTAAGTACCTAACAGTGATCATTATAGTACACTGAAAAGAAGGGAAAAGACCTAATCAGAAAATAAACTAAGATACCTTATTTACCACACGTTCTAGCTGACGCACGGGCAGCCTCGGTCATTGACGGTAATTACCAATAATTCCCAAATATTATTTTTTAAGAAACAGACATAGGTATCTGATATTAGGTATATTATGAAAATAAAATCCTCAAACACCTGTTATTATGACTTTTAAAATCTACATTTTCAGAAATGCAGGTAATTATAAACAATATTTTAAGTGTTTCAAGTTATATTATTATTACCAAAAATATCAACCTATCTGGATGTCTTTAGTTTATCTAAACTTTTCCTTTTTGCATTTTTTCTGTTGAATCTACGGGATTTCTGTAAATGGGATATTATATTCTTGTAATAATTAATTACTTAATCGTGGATTTATTCAATTAATTTAAGTATGCAAATTCCAGAGATACCTTCACAGTGCCAATGACACAATTTTAACAATTAACTAAAACAATGACAAGCAATACTAAACATTAAAATAAAGTAACCGTCTTGGTAATGAGAACGAATATACTTAGGTACACACGTAGTGTATATTATATACTATTAGATAGGTATTCCGAGCTCAGAGATAACCTTTAAATACGGCGCCAATGTTCTCATATTTAATTAGTACTGTGTAGAACATTTAGCATTTCTCTTTATATCGAGTAATTAGAATAGAAGCAAGGACCTCTTATAGGTTTCAGAAGCAAGACTGCAATCGTAATTATATTATATTGTGTATTTTCTCCGAGAATAACAAGCGTTAGTTAAGCATTATCTCGTACGTGAAAATAACAAGCAGAAATCAGATCTCGGTGTATACCAAACAGGTCGGGTCGAGTCGGGTCAGGCTTGTCACCTAGAGTACACTGGAACTTGGAACAATGATAACGATTAATAGTACTAAAATATTTCTAATCATAACCTGTTAAAGGTTCTTTCTATACCTATTCCGTTTTTAATTCAAAAAGTTTCAGCAATTTGACAGGGACAAATGTTAAATGTTTAAAGGCCGCACTCAGAAACGTTTAACGATTACTTAACTACTTAAGAGATTTAATGATAATTAGTTAAGTAGTGATTAGGTTTTATTTAAGTAATACTTATTTCTGGGTGCGGCGGAAAGTGATACAAGACTTTAGATTAGTGATGACAGTATAAAAACAAATATTTGAAATATTGGAACCTTTTTATTTTTAATGAAATAAGAAATACAAATAATATACGATAAGACTAAATGATAATAGGGTTTAAAGCTACTTTTTCTTTAATTTTATTTTATTTATAAGCAAAGAATCATATAAAATAAATTACATAATCACTAAGAAATGACAAAACCCCAAAATTTCAACCTGCTGCTGCCCGAATTAAATAAAACGGGGTAAATCTATCGTAAATGAATATCCGTAGGTCATGGCCATCCGTCAAACAAAAATATTCATGCGTTGTCAATTTGTCATAAAAGTATGTAGGTAGAGATGTTATGCAGTCGATAGTCAGGTACCGATAGCGATACCGGTTCTTATCGTTTGATAAACGCCGTAAGGCCTTACTTAATCCCTACGACCTATTCAG
This sequence comes from Noctuana stator, assembly GCA_018231225.1. Classification (NCBI taxonomy): domain Eukaryota; kingdom Metazoa; phylum Arthropoda; class Insecta; order Lepidoptera; family Hesperiidae; genus Noctuana; species Noctuana stator. The sequence continues at coordinate 4,902 of DWQK01002391.1, read as the reverse complement.
TTAAAACTATTGCTGTAACGTATAAAACAAAATAAGAAATTAGTAAGAGTGATTCAATATTTACATATTTATTTATTTCAAGATTTTATTTACACATATTGATTTTATTGCATTAACTGTGTCACTAGCTATCACTTAATAAATAGCGTCTACAAAAATATAAGTGTACAGGCAAAGAAAATTAATTGATAAATTCTAATTCATGACCCATGGGACATACTTAAGCTATGTTTAAACGAGCACTAAGCAGTCAGGTAAATAAAACTTTTCCCAAATGATGATTTAAAAATTATTCTTACAGATTCATACCTAGCTACTTATTTTCTAAAATTCGAAAATAAGTAGGTACCCAATTAAAATTAAATTAAAAAAAAATTTTTGCTGTTTAATCTCCTTGACAATTTTATATTAAGAGCTGGTTAAGTTGACAACGAAAAACATTAACATACGAAAGACAAACTTAAATTAAATACTTGTGGAAGCTTTCGTCATATAATACAACCTTATGCATTACTTATGAGTTTGGAACCTTTTCATAACTCGCTCGTACTCGTAACGCATGCCTTGCGTAGGTACTCGTAGCTGTAGGGCTCTTGCGCAAAGTGCCCGAAAAGCTTGTGAAATGTTTAGATACCTATATTGACGCAACTACCATTTGTAAATTCAAAATAGGAGTACATACTGGGTAAGTACTACCGACCTACCATTCCAATAAAGTCAATGGAAATTTTCACTTTTTCTAAGAAACGAAAACAAGTTATATCTTAAACCCTTTTATCGCGCAAGTACTTATGTTTTTGTTTACAGTATTAAATCATCATGGCGCCCGCTACACGTGACTAATTAAGATAAACAGTCCGAGTAACTGCAGTTATAAATATTTATTTCAACTCGTCGTACCTATTAACTAAAATTTCCAATACTATGCATAAACAAGTACCTAATATGCTTATAAATATAGGCGTAATAAAGCAATATTTTATAGTTATCTATTCCTTTACTCTTGCAAATAAGTCAAATAACCGTATCCGTGATTGGAACTCAGTAAGAATAAGCCAACTCTCGTTTAAGATTAAACCTTTACTTAGATGATTCTAGTTCTGAAATTGCGACAAACGCTCACTACGCACGACATTTCACCGTGATGCGTGACATAAAACCGCGTATAAAAGACAATGTTTTAAGAAATAAGAGGAAAGACATGCTTAATGCATGCCTGAGAGTCATCTATAAAGTTCTCTTAAAGTTGTGTGAACCCGCACTTGGCCAGCGTGGTGGACTATGGCCTAAACCCATTTCATGTTTGATCGGAGACCTCTGCGCTGTTGTGTGGAGTTGTAATGAGTTGATGATGATTATGATGAAAGCATGATTTCCTCACTTTTTTAATATATACTAGGTATATTATAATATAATATTACATACACGACGCCGGCGCCGTCATCTCATCACTGACGTGCAGTTTTAGTGCGGTGTTTCAAAAATATGGCAATGATGTACCCACTTAAAGTAGTAATTTCTAATTTATATACAAATAGGTTTGTATATATTTTTTTACAATTCTGTCATTACGAAACAGTGACCCAAGTAATATAAAATGAAATAAAATCTCACCCGCAAATCCATAGCATGACAGTCACTAAACAAGCACGTTCACCACTGTATTATTTATATAAACAAATACAAAGTGTAATCAGTTTCGAGACAGTTCTGTTGATAACCAGAATACGCGTCAGGATGGTCCCGAGTGTCCCGACCCGACTGTCGCACGGCGCACGCACTCCCCGCGAGAACCGGGACGCAAAGAAAGCAGCATTATACTTATATGCGCCTGCGCCGGCATGCATGTCCGCTTATCCATTGCCAAACAATACTATATTTATTCTTATTAGTAAATAGACAATAATGTTACGTAGGTGACTACATCATATTTGAAGTGAGCACTGATCTTGACTTGTAATGATTGGTACGCTTAATTTCGATTTCATTCTGATCTTTTATTTAAAAGATGGCTTGATCCGCTTTCGACTAGTCATTCCTATTTCAACATTTTTTCTGTAACACGACTTTGTCTTCAATAAATATATTGAAATAATTTATAAATAACCAAATGCTTACATTCCTTCCTGTATAATCAATATATATATTATATGTATATTCTTCCCCCGTGACTAAACTACAGGATCATAAATAGAAGTTAATAATGTACTGGCTGGAATAAAAATTTTCGCTGTATTGATAAATATCTAAGTAGATAAAGTGAATGAAACTTGATATCCTGGTATATAAAATCAATTGTCGGTAAATATCCGACCTACCTACCTAAACTTTCGCAGAAGTGTCTGCGCAAGTTTCTGCTTCTGATAAAATTATTATTCTAACATTGCCCTGACACTTACGACTACGAGTGACATTTTGCAAAAGATTACAAAACAAAATGAATGGACTGGTTGAATAATTAAAAGACAAGGGAAATATGCTTCTATCTGGATGGAAACCAGTACATAACGAGAGGCAAAACAAGGCAGTTATCACGCCCAGTGTAATTTATACAGTGTTATGTAGTCAATACAAAGCACGGACCCGCTTTCTCCGCTTATCATTTAGGGGTTAACGGTTTTGCATGGAAAACTACTAGGTCGATGCGAGGAATAAAACAATGTCACATTTTAGTCTATAAATAGTCGATCGTACGATGCAGCAATGCGCGGGCGCAGGTGGGCGGATAGCGCGAAAAATTGGCACACCCATATTAAAGTTCGTAAACTTATGCGTCTAATGTAGCTAAAATTGAACGCCCCCAATAAAGTGCACTTCCCACTTTATAACGTCGAACTCATTGAGAATTTAGATCATATTATTTATACATATTATTTATTGTAGACACAATTATTCTATGTCAGCCCTACCTTCAGTACCTACTTATGAATTTAGTTTTTTTATTATTAGGATGTTATGATTAGAAATTTTAGAAGCAATCAATATAGATCAATATAGATCAATTAGATATGTCTGATAAACAGTTATTTCCAAATAAAACAACTAGTATCTCAAATGATAAAAAACGAAGCAATAGCAATAGCAACGAAGCGATTTTTCAAAAAGCTAAAATTAAGCTAAATTTTTCAAAAACCGCACAATGTTATAGAGGTCCTAGAAGTCTCCAGATGGCATACCAACTGCCCCAATTAGTCATATTTCACATATCTTTTTATAAACACCCCTCGATGACCACGTACTATTTGAGTTTCTCGTTAAGAGCCCAAGGTGTCTCGGTTTATTTAGCATGTGCATTGCAAAATCAACACGAGCCAGACTGAAGTGGCTTATACTGACATACACCTCATGCTATTAAGTCCATAGCGATTTGCAAACAACAAAGCTGACTGTTGTTAAACAAATATAGAAGAAATCTCTAGTCTTTTGTCTCATCTAACTTTTAAGGAGTTGGTAACGGAATAAATATAAAATCACAATAGGTATCAACCATTTACAGTAGTTTACAGTAGCGAATTTATGACTGACAAATGGCGGTTTACTTGGATAATGTGGAATCCATGGGGAATTTTACAAAGCAAGGATCCAAAGCCACCTGATAGGTATATATCCAACCTTAAATAGTACTGAAGTCCAATGTATTACTATTTACTTACTAATATCTACGATACTGAGGTCACCGTTAAAGAAGGTCGGTAGGTATGTTACTTATCATAATATTAAATCATTTAACTAAGCATTTAAATAAATTTGTGCACTTTATATGTTAAAATTTTCTTTCCTAGTGATCAGCGATCACCAAATTAAATTCTTATTAATTTTACACGTAGGTACCACAGAACGAGCGACGTTTAAATGGTTTAGTTTTACCGAACAGCGACACGAGTTTATTTAAAAATTCTATCGGCATCCGTTACAACAATTGCTATACCTAATGGGAAAAACGGGTATCGTGATGACTTCTAGCTGTGTCTATAAATACCCAATGCTGATTGGTTGAAATTATCTTTATCGCTTTGGGCTTTTGATAAACAAACTAGTGATACGTTATAACGCGGGATGAAACATACTTTTCGAATTGTTTATAGGTCCACTTCCACTCTTATTTCTCTCCTTTTTTATTCTTCTTATTACAGTCGTAATATCAACTGGCACATAATGTTTTAACCAAACCATTAAGTCTGCTATGCTCCCGATACTTTGTACCCTCCAGCAGCTCTGGTTTCTCCAGCAATTCTATAGATCAGTCTGCTCTGTTGTCTGAACTATTGAAATTATTTCTCTTCTAGCTAACTCTGTGTTTACATTTAGATTTATTTCTGTATCTGTGAATATGGCTAGTTGGAAGTTACTATAGGTATTCTAGCTGTCCAATTTCTCTGTACATACATTTTAAAATAACACTATTATGAATAATTTTTAGTTGCCACATCACTCGGAGTTTATGAGAGGATAGAATACTTATTTGGACTGACCGTAAACCGCGCTGCTATGTATAGAATATAGGTGCCTACTAACTTTTACTATAATATTATGCGCATGCACACTTAGTTGTGTCAAAGGTCCAGAATCGACATCGGCCCGGACACGATAACGGTGTTTACTTCACTATTTCTGCTGACTTCGTAAATACGGAAACCTGCGAGTTAATTAAATTAATATGACAATTACGAGAAAGTATAATTAGGCTTATCTAAACATTCATAATATTCTGATATTTCCTGAGGTCCAATGTTCGGAAATTAATTGTATTAAGTCAGGCAGTAAATTGTGTCAATTTAGTAAGTTAACCTTCTTTTGACGTATTATATTTATTATTTACAATATTTTGCTCCATTAAAATAATTTTTATAATTTTTAATACCTAATAAATAAAATAGTAAGGAAAAAATCTATAATCGCTTC
>DWQK01002390.1:0-13278 GCA_018231225.1 Noctuana stator | reverse complement strand
CCGGTTTCGATATCCTATCTATCTATGCCTTCAACCTTTTTATGCCCCACTGCTGGGCACAGGTCTCTCCCCACAACCGGGGAAGGCCTGGACGCTTAACGTGCTCTCCGAAGCACTGAAGCGCACATGAAATTTGCTACTAGTGGTGACCTATCCAAGTACCGGCCGCACCTAACGGTGCCTAATAATGGAATCGCTTGCAATTTACTCTACCATCGGGACGCAGCGCGCTTATACTTAATATTTCGTAACTAATGAATGTAAAGTGCAATACTTACCGCACGGTACAATCCCAAGGCAACAGATAGTTGGTGTGGTTGAGGAAACCAGGTTGCAAAGGCTCCGGCAACCCTGCGCTGTGGGAATACAGCGACGAGGGCCCGAGGCACACCAGCGACCAGCTCGGGAACGCTGGCAGCAAGCCGGCCGGGCTCCCCAAGTGCAACATGCCTGGTAAATATTCCGTGGTCGAGGGCTGACGGCTGATTATCTTTTCTGAAAAACCACATGCATTTTTATTAGATATTTTCATCAATAATGCTCAAAACTTCTATAATGTTATAAATACGAAAATGAGAGAAAGAAAAGATAAAAGGAAATGCCCTTACTCTCGGAAATAAGCATGGCAACTTCAAACATTATATAATTGGTAGACATTTACCAATCAGCATCAATATGCTTTATCACATAACGATCACAGAATATTAATAAAATAATGTCTCTAGGTAGGTAGTTCTCACAGCAATTTGAATAAATACTCTAGTTATAGTTGTTATTACCCACCGCTTTACATATCTGCATAAGCTCTCAATTTATAAAGTCCCTGACATTTGTTACTTCACATAAATTATCAGTAAAATGAGAACGTAAATAATTCAGGTCTAGAAACATAGTGCCGACAAATCAGATCCATGCAACAATTACGTATTCAAAGAATATAAACCTAGTGGAATGTTATCAGTAAATTGCTTTGGAAACGATAAACCTAATTATCATGCACACAGAATGATAATTTTCAAGAGATATAAATATTCATCTCATATTTTATAATATAAAACACTTCATTGGAAGTAAAGCAAACGTAACAATGTAAAGATTCTTAACTTGGCTTATTCTTATCTGACTTGTCTCAATGGCTGGACTGTAACGCCTTCTGAATATTATTAGCAATTGCTTCGCTACAATGTAATTCACGATATAAATAAACTAATTCAGTGTGAAGGCGCAAACAAGACTGTCAGAAACATAAAATAATAAAAATTTACAAAGAATGCCGGAATGAAACAAAAGGCAATTTAGATACAAAAAATCACAGAATAACGTCTAATAAACGGAATACTATAGGCTTAATGTCAAATACCACCACAGATACAATATTCATTGTTTTAACAAAGGGCTCAGGCAGTCACGTTTTTGTTAAAACAGACATAACGCCACGCTACTAAATTCCTAGTAAACTTTTCTCCCGCCAGTAACTTGCTAACAATGTGTAGGCAGCCTAGGCAGGCTCCTTTGTGCAAGCGAATTTCAAATAAGGTAAGTGCGGTAGGTACCCTCATACGTATATTATCCGCCTAAGAGCTAAATAATCTTGTTATTGGGTGGGTAACATAAATCTTTGTATAATAATAATAAAGCTTCCCACTCACAGCCTCAAACTACACACAAAAGGCACACTAATATTCAGACAAATTCAGTCATCATTTAAACTTCTGCCCGCTGGGAACAGTGGGCTTAGTACGAGTTTTGACAGTTTGGAAAAACACGATCGAGCTAACTATCACGCCATACATTGCCAACCTCGTACAGCACAAAGGTGCATTTCAATAAGAAAACGAGCAGTGAACGCAATTTACTTTTAGTTCTCACCGCACTCGCTAGAGGCGCTGCCAGTAGATGCATGGGCCAATCCGAAACCAAATCTAGTTTACAGTAAACTGTTAAAACTCGTACTAGGCCCTCTGAACCCATACGTTAAGTCGTCAAACTGTATCGTCTATGTATTAACAATGAATTATCATATTTTTGTTGTAGTAGGTTCGAGTCCGAAGGTTTTACATCGTAGCTATAGATTTCATTCAACCAAAAATACAACTACACATTATGTGTCCTTTGATCCTTTGTCTTCGTCATAAACGAAAATCTATTTGACTGTACGTAAAAAAACTCACAAAACTAAATATTTTAGGATTTAGGTCATCAGAAGAACAATGTCTATACTGGGGGCTTAATACGAGTTTTGAAGGCTTAGAAAAACATCAAGCTTCTTGGCATAAATTGCCAACCTTGTACAGCACATAGTTGCATTTCAATAACAAAACGAGCAATGAACACGTAGCAATAAAAGTTACTGCTCCATGTTTTCGCTAGGGGCGTTGCTAATAAATGTATAGGCAAAACCGAAACCAAATGTAGTTTACAGTAAACTGTAAAAACTCGTACTAGGCCCTCTGGTTTCATAACGGCTAATCCATTGAGGATTTTCCCAGCTAAAATGGTTTTTGAGCAACAACTTATTTCCGACTCGACTTAGAACATTGTTCGTACATCTATTGCGTTTTGTAAACTATTATTTTTCATTGTGCGGTGTTTAGTAACTACGAGTAAAAGGCATGGGAACAGGTTATAGAACTATGTGTGGCAAGTCACGTTAGCACATCATCGAATTAATAATTATGATATCTGCATATGATAGGTTTAGGAAGTCATGTGGAAATGTTCATAATAAAATATAGATATTTAAGTATATGTGTTTATAAGAAATTTAATTTATTGTAGAAAGAATTATGTAAACATTAATGTTTACATCTACTTAATTCTCTCTCGCTTTTTACATTCAATTTTATTTGTTTACCATAAACGGTACATTAAAGCTTGAACTATGTATCTTGTGGCTGTGTGCAAATAAACGATTTAGATTTTGGAAATAAGTTTAATGAAAGTATATTATAGTAAAATATTTTCTGATTGTTTTTTCGTTCCCTGCAGCACCCACAAAAGTTTGCTTGTAAAGCGCATTGAACTGTGGCGCGGCAAATTAATTTTAACGAAATAAATATGACTATAATCTTCCTAAATAATGTAAACCAGTACTATTTTCATGTTCAATAAACTTGACAAATACCGGGACCTTCTTTTAATCTTTGGACTCCTCGTGTTATACAAAAATTCAAAACTTAATTTATAAGGGGATATAGCTCAGTGGTAGAGCATTCGACTGCAGATCGAGAGGTCCCCGGTTCAAACCCGGGTGTCCCCTAAATTAGGTATGGTTGGTTTTTTCATCTACTGTATTTTGTTGCCAATATTATTATTTTTTGATTGTTAACAATTTATTACACAACAGTTAAATTGTAATTAATGTTCGATGTTACGAGTAGCTTGAAATGTATAAGTCAGCACATATTAATCTTGTTGATAATAGATGACTATTGTGTTTTTTAACCGACTTAAAAAAAATTGGAGGTTCTCAATTCGGATGTTTTTTTTTTTAATTTGAAAGCGAATGCTTCCCGTTTGGTTTCTTTTTAATTTGATCCAGGCCTGACAACGGCACCAATGAGAAAACCATATACGTAAGTTTTAAATCTAAGTAGGTATGTGAAAACTTTGCAGTCGGTTTTTTATCGTAACGCGAGTTATAATTATCGATTATAAATAACCAATCTGTAGCACACAAGCCGCCATTTAATTGGTCAGTGTGCGTTTTGTGTTATGTCTTTCAACATAATCTATACTATATAAAGCTGAAGAGTTTATTTGTTTGAACGCGCTAATTTCTTTAACTACAAGTCGGATTTGAAAAAATCTTTTTGAGTATGATAGCTACATTAATGAGGAAGGTTATAGGCTATCAAGCGTTACGTCACAATTCTTAACGCTGGTGAAACCGCAGGGCACAGCTAGTGTATAATATATTATTATGTAAGTACGTATTATAGGATTTATAGGTATAAAATTGTCATAAGAAGTCATAATTACACTATGAAGAATTTTAATTCAAGAGCCTTCGTGTTAATGTCATTTTAATGTTTATACAAAAGGCCGTTTGTTTTTCATTTAATACTTAAAAACTGAATATATATATATTTTTTCACGACCACGTCCGACTTCAAATTGGAGAGTCGTCCTATCTGAGATCACAGGTGAATGCGTTGCTACTCATAAGGCAATTAGGTTGCCTCAAATATAATGTGCCCGGCAACAAACCTACCCAATCGAAACACAAGTACTTGCAATAAGGCTTGATGTTCAGCACTTACAAAAAACCTACTCAACCTAGATACAGAAGTTATTGCAACAATAACCAAGACACAAATATTAAAAACTAGCTGCGCCCCCCGGTTTCACCCGTGTTAAGAATCGCAACGTACCTAAGGCTTGATAGCCTATAGCCTTCCTCGATAAATAAACTATCTTACACTAAATGAATTTTACAAATCGGTCCAGTAGCTCCTGAGATTAGCGCGTTCAAACAAACTATTCAGCTTAATGTTATTAGTATAGATGATAATTTTTGAAATCCGACTTGTAGTTCCATAGATAAGTGCGTTCAAACAAACAATCAAACAAACAAACTTCAGCTTTATATTATTAGTATGAAGCATACTTTCAATAATCATAACGATAGATAGTATCTAGTGAGTAACAAGTTGCCTAGAGACAAGCACTTTGCATATTACGGTAATGTCGGGCAAGAGATACTGGTTCGGTGTTACTAAACTATGTCGTTTCAATGAAACCTATAAATAGCTTTCCTATTTCAGGTATTTCGACACGGACCTTACGAACGCCGGTGCAACAAACCCCGTAATTCGATTTCGCAATGGCGCGGGTCCGTTGAGATAAATGCCTTTACGTCAATGTAACTAGCTAACACATTTCACTAATGCGAAATAAGTATATACTTACTCGTACCTACAGCAAGTGAAAAAACTTGATTTCAGTTAGAGCAACGCCCATGTATAGGTATGCATAATTATCACATGTCTCCTACACTATTTTTTGGTCACACTTGAAGTCGAATGGCAAAGTTATAAGATTCAATGACAATTTTTTTTTTAATTTCTTCAATTACCAAAGATAGGTTTTAAAAATTAAAGGAGAAAATCACTTTAAAGATACCATCAGAGGGTAGAGTAGGGTTGGGAATTTAAAGTGATAACAATATTATCACTTATGTTAAAAATTCTCTATATCTATTAACTTCAATGACTAGTCACTACGAAAAACAAATTTAGTCGAAATTAACAAAACGTTTTTAAAATTCGTAGGTATACCCAATCCACGTAAGTATCGAGCAAAATACAGCCATCGTACCTATTATATCATAAGTAATCGTATTAATTGGTAATTTAAAACATAAAGCATTTTTGCAAAATGTTTATAAACTTAAACTTCTACGTCGACCTGCAATGCAGTGGTCGTCGACGGACATGAGATATAGAATCGTGCAAGATTGTCGTGTCGTAATGTTAAGGTTGATAATAGTATGGCATAGCTAGGGTGCGGCTTGAACTACTATGATCACAATCAAAACGCATAAATAGAACCATTACAGAAATCGTACTATTTGCTGCTTAAAGGAATATTTCGAAAAAGGATATTTAAACTAATTAGAAAGGAATAGGTTTTGTAATTGCTAGTTAAATATTTAGGGTTCACGCTATTTAGGACCATTTGCACACATTTATGGATATAGTGTTTTAAGCATGGAACATTCTTCATTCATTCATTCATTCATTCTGAACCAAGATTATTATTTATTCATATTTGTGCTTCTTAGAATTTTGTATGAAACCTAGTTTTTAAACAAAATTTGTACAGGGGTTTTATTTAGTTTTTATAGCTTTAAGGTAAGTAAGTAATTTTGGGAATTGGTCACGTAAAAAATCCAATTACTTTCATTTTTGGCGTCTTTACTTTAACTATAGTCTTTACCTTTGGCGTTAGTACTCGTGAGTAACAACGCAACCACCTACAACCTCAGACTCTTTTATTTTGAGTTTAAAAGTAGATTTTCATGTACTACAATGACCATTTAACATTAGTTGGCTTGCACACTCATTTCCTTCTCATTAAAGAACATTTAAAATAAAAAGTTATTATATAAATACCACATTGCACAGTGCTTAGCTTCAATGCCTAACTTAAACGATACGATTTAGAAACTAAGAAGTAAGTACACACTATTATTTTCCGATCTTCTGTCACGTGCCGTAACCCGCATCTCTTACTGGCGTGATAGACATAATTGTACAGTTAATCTCCACAGTACCCCTCTAATTAGAATACAGTCAGTTCGGATATCACGAGCGGCCGAAACGTGACCTGGGCTTCTATAGAGAAATGTATCACTTTCAAATTATATAAAACATTCTGTAACGCCTATTCCGTAACAGATATTTATCGAATTAAATAGAAGTGTTATAAAATCCATTGTTAAGATACTTAGCGAAATAGATTACAGTGTTGCGGTTATTATGTTTGCTCGTAAAACTAGATCGTTAAAACGTGACATTTCTTTAGAGAATCATTGGTTTTTATGTAATTTAATTAAATTTTATACTGTCTATTGGCAGAAAGGTCGTTAGGTTCTACCTGAGTAGAACAACTGAGTGATTGTTGTATATCATGGTATTAGTGAAATCACTATGAAACTTAATTGTTATATAAAGGTACAGCGTATGTACATATATATTATATGCTATGCTAGACTAGCCTAGTGAATTAATAAGGATTTCCCGGATTTCCTTCAATGGGTATGGCGGTCTCGTGCGATCGATTAGAAATTTGTTTTTTAATTTATACCGATTTGTAGAGGTTATACTTTAAACCTTCTTTAAACGTAAGGCGATCTTCGTCCTCAAGACAGGCTATTTCTTTCAGACAACCAGCTGCCGTTGTAAGTAATTGAAGAACATAAGAATTAAAATAAATATGGTAGTAGTAAATTTAACAGTGAATAATAGTGAATTAAAAAATATAATAGAGAATTTTAAAAAAATTAAGCTAAGTCTATTGCGTATTTTGTGAAGTATATTTCACAAGGGGTGTGGGAATAGAACCTGGACCGCCCGTAAGCCAACATTGAGACATTTAAAAACACACCAAACATTCACTAATCTTGTAAAGTGATATAACCACTGACTGACACTACAAGACACTTGAACTTTACAGTATATCCCATCCCATTATAATCCACGCTGCACAAGTTAAAATGACATAAGTGGGAGTTACGTCATTCGACCTACGACATATTGACCGACTGATCGGACTCGTATGCCCATCTTCGATTACCTACAAGTTTTTGAATGCCAGCCATTCTTTCTGGACTTGCTGTGCTAATATCAGCCTTATTGAAGGCCTTTAATATTACGTTTTCAAAGTTGCAGCGTGAGTCTATTGTAAGTTGCAATCAGTAATATCTTTCTTTACATGTGTGGTGGGCGTTAATATGTGTCAAGTCGTTAGCACACATGATAGGTAATTGAGGTTGTAACGAAAAGCAATAAACAGTATAAAGGCTTCTATATACATATGAGAAGTGATGCTGCGTTGCTTACCTACAAAAATGGCTTTATCGTGAAACATGCTTGTGGTAGGCCCAGGAATCAAAAGTCAACAATTAATTTAACGGTATCCACAACCACTTGAAACTAAATATCGACAAACTGACAGATAGACGTTTATTAATAGACCAAAACAGATTAAATATCGGTAACATTCGCCAGTCTCTTGTACAAATGGGTATTAAGGTAGGCAACCTTGGCTTAGAACTGTCGCGAAATACTATTAAAATTATTTACAGGTTACAAATGCCAAGAACGCCTTTATTACAGTACGTACCTATACGTAGTAATAAAACACACATGCACTTAAGCATGCAATCTGTCACTCAAGAAACAATTAAAATAAAAGTTTGGTAATGAAACTACAATAAATCCTTGGTTGAAACGTACTGTGTTAATATTAAAAGCAGTTTAAATTTAATATAATTTGTTAATAGGCACATTGCTCATTATTTCTAGAAAACAAGGTAGGTATACTTAATCTAAAACATACCATATATTATATTGAGGCATTAAATCACTTATACATGCGTAAAACAGCTACTAATATAACCAATAGAATTCAAAAACAGCACAGAAAAGTTATTTCCAGTATAATTATTAAATACACAATGCAAATGAAAATAACTGGATATTTTTTGATTCTCATAAAGATGCTTCATGCTTATAAGAAAACAAAGAAAAATAAATAAAAATATTAAAATCGATATCTTAACGTAAATAAATGTGGTTAAATTAGGTTAACAAAAAAACTATTGAAAAGGATGAGTTCGTGAGATTCTAAACTCCAAGGCAGTCTAGCCTCCTTATACAGTTTTCTTAATTACACTGTGCAATCAAGTTCCCAACCCAACTGGCCAATGAATGCAGAATATCTCATACTCCATGGCTGAATTAATTACAGTTCATTCATTAGTTTTAAGTTGAACCAACTAGCTTAATTTCTGAGAATCAACATTTGGTATAATTTTGTACGAATATGTGAACGACTGAGTTATAAAAAAGTTTGGATTTTATCCATTTTGGTCACTTAGAAACAAATATTACTCGCTGAGAGTCGGCATGGTGTCGCAGAACTAATTATGTTTCTTAATTATTCTTAAAGACATTAAGAAAATATTACATGGTAATTTTCACAGAGTTGGTTATATGTAGATTTATTAGTTATTACCAACTCCTTCACTCATTAATATTCACTAATAATCCCATTATTAATTTGAAATATTAAGAATAAAAACATCCTTTAATAATATGTCCAAAGGACGCAGATTTTTTTGTGATCTTTAGTTAAATTAATGAAAAAAAGGAATATATTTTTTTAGTTTTCTATCTACCTAAGTACCGTAAAAATGATTCTGTATTGCGATACCGTTCAATAAAAACGTGTGCGAAGAATAATAACATTCAAATCCTCAGTGGATTACGTTCAGACAGTGCAGTGACATTTTATTGGACCAATAAGTATTATTAGAACACTCGATAAATATGCCTTCATTCAACTTGCTGTTTCTGCTGTTAATATGTTTTGTACAACTCACAACGATTTTTTTCTTTGAGCCAGCTCTCTGCATGATATTTAATCACATTTGTTCTCTTACTTAGTACAGATTTCTTTAATGTTGTTGGCCTCCTGCAGATTTAGCGCTAAGTTATTGTATTTTCCTCTCAAGCACCGCTCGTGACTGACGCCAGGTGCGCCAACTTACACAATTCTTAAACATTCTCTTGATATATCGTTTAATACTTGTCTAGATTGATGCCCTGTAAGATTGTATAGTACTTATATAGTAGTAATATAGTAGGTATATAATGTAAACTCACTCCAAAGTTTTACTTAAAAATAATAATAAATTTCTGAGGAGCAAATTTCATTATTATTTAACCCAACCTTATTGTAAGTATTTGATTGATGATAAAGAAAAGTTATTTATTACACAATAATGACTATCACATTGTTAGTAAAATGGTGATGTCGGAACAGCGGAAATATAGGCCTCTTTGACGGACAGTGATATTTACGAAAGGTTAAAGGTATTTCCCGTTGCCTAATTTCTTTTATATAGTCGTTTTGCATATTACAAATATACAAGTAAATATAAATTTACCTAGTATTGTACTTTGGCCTGATTATTTAAACGTTAAATGTCAGTTTACTTAACCGTAAAGTTAGTTAAGGTTGTAAATATTTTATTATGAAATTGTAAGGTCGCAATAGATGCGAGGTCATTTGTTAATCGAGAAAGAAATGCCATTTGAATATTTGCTAAAACCGCATCTGGGTCAGCAAAGTTCTGTTATAACTATTTATATGCTGTGTTTATACGCGCTAATTTGCCAATAAAATACTACATTGTTTTGAACATCATGACTATATTCCTCAATAAGATCTTTTACATTTTACATAACATTGAGTAACTATTATTTAATCTGTGCTATCAACATATACGACATCTGACAGGGTGCCTTGATGCGCACACCGAATACAAGCAAGCACGCGTTCCTCTTTGTCCTTTCATATGAAACCTTTTTTTTAACGAGGGGGAATCTTTCAAAAAGGTATATGGACATCACAGGACATGTGACACCGAATAATGTGGCTTTAGTGTGGTAAGAGTTTCTACGGGCTCATATCAAACAGCCACACTTATCTCAATCAGTCGCCCCTTACAACACTAACACCTAGCACAAAATATTGTTATGTTGTGTGAACCACCTAAAAGCTCGTGTTCAAACCGTAAAAGGAAATCACTACGGCACTTGTTTAAATTCAAAGCACCGCATATTCGATACGGTTGCGAGGTAAAATGGCTCATACACGTTTTGCTCTGAATTATGGCGCAGTAACGAGACTGGTGATAAACCATCCGTCATTCCACTAATCGTCCGTAAACAGTGAAATTGACGGATGTAAAGCGTGAAAAGGTGCAAATTTGAATTTATTGTTTCAATGATGAAATGAAAATAAATACCTAATAGATCATGTGCACTAATAGCTTCTAGACATAGAATGAACGCAACAAATTCCATTTTTACGTGAAACAATAACAAACATTCATCCATACTTACAAACTTTCGCGTTTATAATATAAGTAGGATTGCCTATAGACAGGTCATACGCATGTTTGCGTTAAAACTGGCACGAATATAAGTAGATAGATGACACATAACTACAAGTATTCGCAGATACGTGCGTGCGTGAAAAGTGAACATAGTCCCGTTCCGGATTACGTCGCTGACATAACACAGTTACACTGTTCCGTTCAATTGTAACTGATGCAACTCTTTTGTAACGGTTAAGTGTGTCCGATTGTATGGTTTGAAGGATCGAAGTGAAGAATGTGTTGTCAGTAGTCACTGTAGTCATCAACAGTTGATAAGTTAAGTTAAGTCACTGCAGCAAAGAGTAAGTGACCGATCGTCGTTTGTTTTAGCTTTGCTAAATATAGTTTAAAATGTATTATACTTGATTGGATTTGATTTGAAAAGTTGAAGGCGAATTAATTTTCAATTACCGTCATAGTAATATTAAGGTATCTTATATCTTTTAACAAGCAATCTAAATCTCGGAAACAGCTTCAACGATTGTCATGAATTTTAGTATGCAAAGGGTTTTCTCCCGGCCTACTCGTACTTTAGCCAAAAGGGCGCGTAAAGCCGATGTACCGTATTATTTGACGTTCATCCAGTGTTTACGTATACCTTATGATGAATAAAAATTTTTGAATTTGAATTTCGGGGGCGATAAATCGATCTAGCCAGGTTTAACTTTTAGATAATCGTTTTATCCGTGCTGTAGGGCAATGAAAAACGGTCATCCGGATACTGTTTCCAACGTCATATCAGTTAATAAAATCTGAGGGTAAAGCACTATACATAACTCAGGACAGCGGTTATTGGTTACTAAGCTCGAGCATTCTCTATCGGAAGCCATTAAAGTCACTCGAACTTCGCGCAGTAAACGATTAACTGATAAATCCCTTACGTGTTTCTGCGCACGCGTCTTCTACTGTATGTGGGCTCAAGCGTTAAGATTAAAGCGATTATACTATTAATAATTATAAAGCTGAAAATTTGAACTGAAGAACTACTGGACCGATTTGAAAAATTCTTCTAGTGTAATTCTTCTAGTGTTTATTTATCTAGGAAGGCTATAGGCTATCACGCGTTAAATTGCAATTCTTACCGGGGGGCACAGCTAGTTAATTATAAATGACAACATGAACATTCATATAAATGATGAACATACCACATAAAGCTATGAAATTTTATATACGTTTTGGGAGCCATTACAGTGTTAATAACTTGCAGTTCCATTAATATACATAAGTGTCAAATTGATGGCCTCTTTTTTTGTTAATAAATAGCTTCTAAATAAGAACCGGGTTTTAAAGTCTTTACCCGCGTCCGCTTAACACTTTCACCACCAGATTCACAGGTTAGTACTTTACCTTCACAATAACTATATAACCTTAACTGGATCGTTTCTATTACGTATGTAAGCTTGCATAAGGCAAGATAAAGCGCGCCGCACACTATTTAATGTACCCATTTATTGTGGGAGTGACCAGATTTATTCTCTTATTACTTCATGTACAGGAAAAGCTCCGGTATGCCGGACAAAGCTTTTGCAATGTATTAGCTAACATTGTGCAAGTTTTGCTAGTCGGCTTTTGGTATGTAATCAATTTTATCACATTTGATATAATATACTTAGGTACTCAAAGTTGCTTGCGGAAAGATAATTTAGATAATATTTACATTATTAACTGTATTGTACAATTTTAATAGGTACTTTTAAACGCACTTAGCGTGCAAGCATGTCGGCATGCAGGGTTTGATGCGACACATATTTGCATTGAAAAACTGTTATGAATTTCTTGTTACTTTGTAATTTGTAATAATATCAATGAGCCATGGATACTAATACCTACATGCTAACTTTCAAACTGAAAGCACTAAAACAAGAAGACAAATCCAAATCAATTATATTCGATTAATAAAATAACCGTTAAGACAGTACAGACCTGAATTATTTCAAAACCTAGTAGGTACATATATACGAGTAGCTAATAGGTACTTAGATATATAGAACAACAAAATTGCTTTTTAGGTACAAAAAAAAAATATTTTAAATAGGTAATACTTTAAAGGTTTCACTGAAAAAAATAACGAATAAAAGATATTTGAGCGTCGAGCGTATAATTAAATATAATTAATTCACACTTACAATCATCGAAACTAATTTTATAACTTGTCAATCATAAAATGTGGCGTGGTATTATTAAAATTGTTTGTTACCAATTCATGTCACGGTACAAGCGATATTTGCACTTTATGTTTTTGTATTGCAAACTATAACTACTAAGTATAAGGTCATTTCGCAACTGCACCTGAACTAGATCTACCTGCCACTAGTTGCATATCAAAAATATTTATCAAAGACCTTGCGTTTGCGGTTAGTAAGGACGTGTCAGATTTAAACTTGCGAAATGTGACGTCACAAATGCACTACAATTAATATTCAAGACACTAAGCTAAGACTTACGTTAGAGTATTTAAAAGTAATTTGATGCGTCAAGAACGATAAATATAATGTCATATAATAAGTCATACTCGAAGATGATATATAATGTTCAACTTCAAGGCTTTACTTCCATCCATCCATCCATCAGCCTTTGGAGGTCCACTGCTAGACATAGGCCTCCCC
>DWQK01002389.1:0-13278 GCA_018231225.1 Noctuana stator | reverse complement strand
CTTTAGGCGCCATTTTGGCTAAGGTAGGCCGGGAGAAAAAAGCCGGCGGAAAAAAACTCTCGGCACTCCTTTAAAATGAAATGTATAAATTACAAGTTATTAACAAATTAAGCAGTATAGCTTAAGCCTGATAGTAGTCATACTTATTAATGTGAACTCCGTAGTAGGTGTTTGACTTATTTTGTACCAGTTTGTCTTGTACCACGTAATCGTGGTACAAGACAAACCAAGTTCGGCTTTTAAGCTTGTTTTAACGTATCGCATCTGAAATAAGCTAATAAAATATGATTGGAAAGAATCCTCGGCACTATTTTTGGTTATAAATTTAGTTGTTGTAAAGCTTGTTACGTTAATTATATAAAGTCTGTAAGCGAAAAGGAAGTTTAATCTGATAAACTTTTATCAAGTATTTTCCCACAGTAACGAATCATGAATCATGTCATGTTACGCCGATGTTACACCGGGTATTGTCCGACGTGTCGGTCGAAGCACTGCGAGTGATAATTTATTCTCAAAGCTATACGTGATCTATGATCTATGTACTTCATACGTCATCATGACAATATTTATATCAGGATATAATATTTATATCAATATTTAAGACTAGTAACTGTGACGTTCTATACTACTAACCGTCCGAAAGATAAATTTAAAAAAAAGGTTTTTTATAATTAATTGACTCGTGAGTTATACACATTTTTAAAAGTACAAACAGCTTAACTCATATTGTAATTTTCAGGAATGCTGAGGTGCATACTATACAATTCTTTCTCTGAATTTTACGTTTAGCTTTTAAATTTAATATTTAAGGCCACGGGTGTCTTCTGAAAAAGCGCATTTACGGAGCACGAAGGAGAAAGCTAAGGGCATTCTCTAACACGCTGATTCCATGCAAATAGAGCAGATAGAGATACACATTAATAGCTAACTAGTAGTTTTAAACCGTCTATAACAATCGGTGCCGTCGACATAACGTCCCTTCCGGAAGTTTAAGACACGGAAGAGTACTACAAAGGTCCGTAAGTAAATTGAATCAATCTACTCTTTCAATAAAAACCGACAGCTGATGCTTCTTCTCTGATGAAACTTTCTAATGAACCTCGTTTGCAAAACATGCCCTGAGACCTTTACATAACGGTTATGTCGAAACTTCTCGTGGAAAACAGATAAAACATAATTACTTATCAAGAAAGACATGATGTTTATAAAACAGATACTACTTATGATTATTCTTAAAAATACGTTATAATAACCTATAGATAGTTCTAGATAAATTTGTATTTGGCAATATTATACTGATATCAGGTTGTCAAGGTAATTCGAAGCAAGGATCGAATTAATTATAATATTGTTTAAAATGTCACGATCGCGCAGACTGCTTACTTTTAGGTGCAAAATAAACCTAGGCACCTACTATAGAACCCAAATATTATTGAACATTATTAAACATTTAATTGCTAAGAAAAAAAGTAATAATAATCAGAATTTGTATCTACCTTATGATGTTATTATTAGTTATTAGGTAAGTAATTTGTGATTAACACAAAAGGGAAAATGGTTCATTTAATAACATTCCAACCCATTAGTGCTAAAATGTGTATTTAGTAATTGCCTACCTGTTACTTAGTTAATAAGGGAAAGAACCTTCTTTTACAATAGATCAGGGCTAAATTAATTTCACCTACAAGGACGTGTATGTCGTCACGATGCTGTTAGCGCTGCGCAGTAAATCTCGTACATAATATGAACACGAGTTTGCGGAAAAGCGTTCACGTCAATAGTTACCAAATCGGGTAAAAGTTTGCAAAATTCTAAAATTGTTATAACAGTTACATTTTGAGGATTGGCAGACCAGAAGTTGCATTATTTTCACATGTTGCTCATTAAAATAGAAAAATTAAAAACAGCTGCGTGACGTACATATTATAAAACAAAGTCGCTTTCACTGTCCCTATGTATGCTTAAATCTTTAAAACCACGCAACGGATTTTGATGCGGTTTTTTTTATTAGATAGAGTGATTGAAGAGGAAGGTTTATATGTATACGTTCACAGTTTTTCTGTAGTGTTTAGTATCAGCATTGCACCCGTGCGAAGACGGGGCGGGTTGCTAGTATAAGAATATAATAAGAAGCTATATAAAAAGTAAAAGTAAAACTTTTACTTGGAAACAAAAGTACAGCACACCAGAAAACAATTGTGATTGCATCTCAAAATAAAAAAAAAAAACAAATAACGCTCGTACCTAGGACCCTCCGAGTGGTGGATCTGCGTGGTAACCGCTGCACCACATGGGTCGTCAATAATTATGTCCTTTGGAATGTAGGTACACTTGTTATTACATTGTTGGCCTAATTCTTCTAATCAATTTTATCGATTAATAGAATTTAATTGAAATTACTCCATTATTGTTATCAGCATTACCACATTATGCGGACCTATACGGACCATTATATGGCACATACCTATAATTCTAAAGTTATTGAAGACCGACGTTGTTAGGTCCATTAAAACTCTTAGCACAAACTAATAAATTATTTTAATTATTATTGTATTAAACATCAAATAGTTATCAATAACTTACACAAGATTTTAGGATTTTATTAAAAATTTTCATTCAGTAAAAAATAAGTTAAGGTACGTTAACCTACGGAAATATATACCTCGGCCGCAGATTCGACCAAAAATGGCAAAGATGGAATGTAATCACGACACGTATCTTATATATAAATCTAGTACATTGGTACATGGTAACATGAGCAATCATGTAACCTAATAGGAAGAAATACCGATTGCCAACGAGACACACGCATAAGGGTCATTTACTCCTGTCCTGTCGTGTGCGATATGATGCCTAGAGTGATGTAAATTATGTCACACTCAAACCAATATTAGCTAAAGGCCTAAAAACTGAACTGTAATAATTAACGTATAGTTCGTACATAAATAAAGCTAGACGCGCATTGTATCAATACTATCAATGCATTTGATGTTTACTTGGCATGAGTAGTTATAACAGAACTTTCTCCAGCAAACGGGAAGCAAATCGCATAGCAACGCAGTTGTGGCATTACACTGCTTCAACTAGTAGTTTTAACATGAAGTTAATATCATATAAGATACATACGAAAGGTCTAATCTAACGGATAAGGAAAAAGAATCGAATAAACAGGCAACAATGAGTTACAGAGGCTATAAAGTTTGTGTGAAGAAAAGGTATCTTATTAGGGCCATAACAGAGCTCAGAGCCTCTTTGTATTTTCTTTATGTTGCGTACCATCTGAAGGTATTTATGTAGGGCTTACTATGGAATAATCCTGTTAGTGCACTTTCTTCCGGATGAAATTTCAACTGCAAACTGGAAAGTCAGGAAAATTACAATAGGCCACGTAAATAGACAAAAGATGAGCAAGTTCCTATTTCAATTTTTATTTAGGTATTCACCTGACGAAATGCACATTTTTATCCTGTGCATGCGTTAATGTCCCTAGTCCCCTGGACATTTTAGTACGGAAACAAGCGTGGAAGTGTGGCAACTTCAAATATTGTATGATTGAAAATAAACAATGTCACATTTACCAATCAGCTTCCGTATACTTAGTCAAGTCACAACTATCAGCCAATCGCAATTAAGTAGCATATGCGGCTATGGGCTTATAAGAGACACGCGGCAAATATCTGACACACCTCTTGGTGTCCTTTTCCACGATAACTTCCCTACATCCCTACTAATGTTGTCTATATAGTACCAGAAGTTCCATCATAATCGGTAGGTAGGTGAGCGCACCTCGGATAAGAAATCACAAAACTATAATGTAGGTTACAAATGTTACAATCTATACTAATATATAAAGCTGAAGAGTTCGTTTGTTTGAACGCGCTAATCTCTGGAACTACAAGTCGGATTTGAAAAATTCTTTTTGTGTATGATAGCTACGTTCATGAAGAAGGTTATAGGCTATCAAGCGTTACGCTACTATTCTTAACGCGGGTAAAACCGCGTGGCACAGCTACTATAATATAAATCACACTAACCAAAAAAATATAGCAACATCTAAGACAAAGAAGTGAAGCCATGCTTGTAATGATGAGCACGATCCTGAAAGTACATGTGCTAAGCTGTTTATGTTAATGCAATTTAAGACTGTTCATCTTACCTGTTGGCAAGTAATGAAAAGTGCCGTCCACACAAATATGCCAGCTATGACCTGCGCAGTGCGGGTTTGAAGGAACACTGGCTCCTGCAGCGGCTTCAGGATCTCGTGAACAGCGTCAGAGATTGGCTGCGCGGTCAAGTTTATAGTTTCTGCACTCATCCTGTACAACAAAAAAATTGATACTATTATTACAAATTATGACCGAAAGATATATCTCAAGGTTTTATTAGAATTAATGAGATCGGCAAGATTCCTACTGTAAAGACATATATAGGGAATGGAAATATAATACAAATACATTTCAGTAATTTAAAAAATAAAAACAAAGTAAAACTACTTAAAACCTAGAACGTATAGGTATTATGAATCCTGTTATGACAAAATCATATGAATATAACTGACTAAGCACTGGGCTCACTTAACGTTAGTTGACTTCTATTCCTATTTCTTGCGCTTTAAATAACTTATACTTTGGTTAAGCATGAGTCATAAAATATACTCCTAAAATATTCATCTAGTCTTAGAAAGAAGACCTCCCTCTGCCCAGTACCGAGAATGACACACAGTCAACAATCAAATAGATTGTAAAAATTTAATTGACACTAAGAAATTTAACTGGTACATTTGTTTACTAATACAGTGAGGTAATGCTCTGCCTGTATGGGGGGCTGGGCCCAGGGACTATTGTATGACACACAAGGAATATTATATTTATTTTCTAGTCTTTACACACATTTTAAAGTTTTAGCAATATTTGTAACTAAAATGTTTGTATTAAGGCTCCATCTTTGATAAAATCTTACTGATGGCTAAAATTGTGAATAGTATAAACAGTATAATAATTATTAATCTCCACAATACTACAATATGTATAAAAATGTGTATCTTTTCAAACAATGTGATTGTTTTCAATTCAAAATGAGATCTAATATGAATCAAGGCTTGTTTGTATTCTTACAACAATAAAAGCAATAACAATTTTGATAAAGCTAGCAGCATACTATTGAGAACCTATACATCAGACCACACATGATCGTTGATTTTTGGTGCAAAATGACTTAATTTATTTCATTAAAAAAAAAATACTTAAATTAAAATTAGTTTCAAATCTATACTAATAATATAAAGCTGAAGAGTTTGTTTGAATGCACTAATCTCAGGAACTACTGGAACGATTTGAAAAATTCTTTTTGTATATGATAGCTACATTCATGAGGAAGGTTATGGGTTCCACATTACATTACTATATTCAATGTGGATGAAACCGCATTGCACAGCTAGTTAGGTATATTAGTTCAGTTAATATTAGTATTTAGCATCAAGTTGTAAGTGATACAACCATTCGTAATATCTGATAAGACTGATAAATACTCAGATTATAGAACCACAGTCCCGTACCATCAAAGCAAATAGAAAATGAAAAGGGAAAGTCAGTTTCAAAACTATGAATTGTAAAATTGCTGGCGAAAAGAAAAATCCCTTTATACGTAACTATTGACTATTTCTATTTTTACTAAGTTACTTCAAAGAATAGGGATTTTGTTGTAACATATGTGTGGAATTGTTGTAATTATGTTTTTAATTAATTTTATTGCAACAATATGGGGTGCTTAATATCAAATGTTAAAATAGTTCACTGATAGATATCAGTTTCTTTTAAACAAGTAGAGTTAATATAAAAATATATTTATTATTAACCTATTATAGGAATTTCCTTAAGTAGTGTGAGGAAAAAGGAAGAAAGAATTTATGAAAATGCATTCCCTAATGGGCAACCCTGATGGGTTTTAATAGGAAAACTATTACATAATGAGCACAAAGGTTCCTGATATATAGAGAAATTAATTTTACTGTACTTTTTACAGGCTAAAACCAGCAGTCGTAACTAGGAGACCTAAAAGCACGAAACAGTACAGGAATTCTTTTTATAATATGGAAAAACACTAAGATTTTGAAAAATTCATCCCCTAATATTCTATTAATATCCATCTTTAAAGCATGTAAGAGAATAACCCATAACAGAAAAAAAACAAGAACAAAAATATTAAAAATTATTACATGTTACAGATACTCTTACAATGGTTTTAAAAATCAAAGATTAAGAAACTAAACATAACGTTTTTTATAGTTAATGATATTATATTTTATGCGAGTGTTACAATATGCGTAGAAGAACGTTAAATGTGACGTCAATAAAGAAATAACAGCTGTGCAAACACAACCCACCAAAACAACCAATTCTAAAAGGAATACTAAATGTTCTCGTTTCTCGATATTGAACCCAAGAACCAACTTCCTATAATATGGTAGTTAAGATGTTCATTCACCATTTCAATTCGCCTACATGTTAAGTAGAACATAATACTCGCAAGATGCTTAACACGAAAACTACAAATTGCAATAAGTGTACGTATGCGTGATTTTCCCCAATAGTCAGAAATCAAAACCGGAATTATTAAAGCGGAGGTCACAAATCTTGACATTTTCTTGTTTGTAATGTTATTAGCAAGTGAAGGGAAGGTAGGTTCCCGTATCCTGTTTACCATTGAATATTAGAATCCTTTTTTGAATTTCTAATATTTCTATTTCTTATAGTAGCTACCCGCTGCTAAAACTTACCTTCTTGAGGCTGGAAGATCCTTTTAGCTACGTTTTCCTTTTGTTTCGAATGAGATGTCATTCGTAATCAACACTGCACATATTGTCTAAACCACTGTACACAAAATCTCATCGATTTTCTCCAAGCTAAAACACAAACAATGCGAGTTGAAATGTATGATGTAAACAATAGATCGTACTAATCAACTACAAGCTAAAATTAAGTATCTACCAGGAAAATACTTTAGTATGATTTTTCATAACAATTCTCACTCACTATCACTAGCACTATACTTCACTTCACTCGCGTCGCGAAGACGTGACGACGGACGGTGACGAACGAACTTGAACGAACGAAACGAATCCACAATAGACAATAGTGACGCAATAGCCTTATTTACTCGAGTCACTCGAGTGAATTTCTTAAACTCGTACCCGATCGAAAAAAATATTGCTCGAGTTTCTGTTTTGTAGCTGTTCAGTACCTGTACCAGTGCAATAGTTAAATGATTAGATGGAGTTTCGCGCTCTATACACATTACAATGTGTGTGGTTCGTCCAACCTTTCCGACATTTGAATTGCAACTTGAATAAAAAATTTCTCTAGTTTCTCGAGCCCACAGAACACTCGAGCCACAATATCCTATTCGAGTCGCATCACTAATCCTCAACCAAAAAGCGTAGAGTCGTAAACAGAGCATAGATTCAAAAATAAATTAAATTGGTCTAAAGATTATAATAAGTATAAGTTGGTTACGTTGTTGCTGTTACAATAATCCGTTTGCACACTTTACTCCTCCAGCCTGGTAAGGTGTAACTATTACATTGAGATGAAGTAAAAAAAAAATTTTTGTTGTACGGTTAAAAAAAAATATCTAACCATAGGTAGTACTACAGAGTAAAAGAGCCTAAGAGAGTTCAGTGAATATCGATCGAACTTTCATCATCTGTCCGTCAACGTCCATAGTTGATCCATAGACAATCAACAAACTGAAATGAAATGAAAATGTCCGTCGTAAAAGATACATTTTTATTTTTCGTTGTGCCTGTGTAACGTTCGTGGCTAGATATGTAAAGTGTTTTACAATAATTGCTTTATCTCATTTGATGCGTTAATGAATTGCAAAAATGATTGTTCAAGAGCCCATACAAGTAAGTACGTTAAAATGAAATTATAGGAACTAAGCTGTCAATCAAGTATTGGACAAATATTAGGACCTACTAGCACTCTTCATGAAATAAAAACAGTATTTTAATTTTCACAGGTAATCGTTTGGGATTGTCTTCACAATTATGAGTACGACAATGCTATATTTTTGGCTGAGAGATTACATGCTGAAGGTAATTACATAAAATAACATACCCTCTGATTGATGCTATTTTCATGCAAGTTTTACTTTTATTTCAAACTTAGAAATAGTTATTTTACATTAAATGTAATTAACAAAGCTAAGGTCATAAGTTTGTAAATTTACATACTTAATTATAGCAGGGATCTAAAGAATAGAGGCATTATTTTAAATCTCATCTTGTAATCAAGGATGAATAAGAACTTCATACTTAATTATGTATCAAAATTTATTTATTGAATACATTAACGTGTAGCTATTATTATTTTCCTATAAGAATTACGCTATGAATATTTATTAGGTGTGAGGTATGATAAAATTATCTATAATATTTAAGTGGTTATGAAAATGTCTTTAGAATACCTATATGGGTAATGTGTAGTAAGTTCCATAAAGAATAGTCCTTGTTAGTACTTGTATGGTTAATGAGTATTATTTTACTTATGTCATTGCTTTCTTCTGTGTTAGTAGAAATTAGCATACTTGAACAATTCAAGTGTTTTGCGCACTAATACACTTTTTTGGCTACTATTTCAGTTACATCAGAGGAAACTGCATATTTATTAGGAACATGTTATTATAGAGCTGGACGGGTAAATGATGCTCTTCATTTACTACAGAACCTTTCTTTAACTCTTCCACAAGCACGGTTTCTCCTTGCCAAGTGCTTAGTGGAGTTAAAATCGTGAGTATCTTTTATGCTATATAGGATTTTAAATAGATATGGTCATAAGAAATTTACCATTTTTTCAATATTTTATTAAATTTGAAAGAATTCTATTTATTGACAGATCATTCTCTCGCCATTAGTTACAGAGATGCAGAAGT
The DNA here is from genome assembly GCA_018231225.1 of Noctuana stator. Lineage (NCBI taxonomy): Eukaryota > Metazoa > Arthropoda > Insecta > Lepidoptera > Hesperiidae > Noctuana > Noctuana stator. The sequence continues at coordinate 4,347 of DWQK01002389.1, read as the reverse complement.
TGCTTTGGGATCAAACTTAGACATAGTTGCTTCAGAATTTGGTGAACAAGCACCTTATGCATTGCAGCTACTTGCAAAAATTTACAACATTACAGAAAGAAGAAGTAAAGCTGCCGACGCTTATCGGAAAGCCTTGTCACTAAACCCATTTATGTGGAAATCCTTCGCTCAACTTTGTAATATGGGCGAAAAGGTTGATCCTCATCAAGTGTTTCAAATCAATAACGCTGATTTCACATTTGGTGTTTCAACATTAGTGAATCTAGTCAACAACTCGGAAAATATTTCAATCATGTACAGTAACATTCCAAACAACACTAGTTTGAATGCCAATGTCACACCAAATAATGTTGCAGTCAGGACTCCAATGACTGTGTCCACAAGCATCACACCAGAGACACAGTTACCAGTTAAGCGAATGCCCAGTGTATTCAGTGGTTTAGCGCCAATACCGTTCTCACCCTCTTTTGGTATGTTGCCTTTGGAAGAATCTCCTGTTTTGTACACTCCTACTCTCACTGACTCAAATGAGCAAAAAGCTATACCTAAGATTGTTAATTCTTTAAGAGCACAAATGGGTCAACTAAAAGATGCGGTATTCAGTCCTGCACCAAGGTGTACATTAGGACCAGCGCCAAGAAGATCGTCGAGACTGTTTAGTAACAATAATAGTAGTTATTCTGTTAAAGAAAACAATAAATCTCCCAGTAGGAAATTTGTGGCACCAAAGAGTCCTTCTAGGAAAAATAAGCAACGGACTGCTAAAAATTTAAAAACAAATACTGTTGACTCTAATGAAAGAAGTAAGAGTATTGAGTCTACACCTACAATAACTCCAAAAAATTCAAACGTATTAGCTTTATTGAATTTATTAAGGGAGCTTGGGGAAGCATATAAAGCCCTTTCCTTTTTGGATTGCAGAAATGCTATTAAATTGTTTCAAGATATACCAAGCAAACAGTTCAACTCGCCATGGGTTCAAACAATGATAGCTCGTGCTCACTATGAACTAGCACAGTATGAGGCAGCTGCTAAAATATTTACAGACATTCGGAAACACTATCCGAATCGTACAGAAGGAATGGACATATACAGTACCTGCTTATGGCACTTGCAACGTGAAGCGCAACTGTCTGCATTAGCACAAGAATTAGTTGAATTGGATAGAAGTAATGCAATTGTATGGTTAGCAGCCGGAAATTGCTTCTCATTGCATAAAGAGCGTGAAACGGCACTTAAATTTTTTAAACGGGCCGTTCAAATAGATCCAGATGCGGCGTACGCGCATGCTTTGCTGGGTCACGAATATGCAGTGGCCGAAGAAACCGATAAGGCCTTGGCGAGTTTTCGAACTGCAGTTAGTATTGATCCCCGCAATTATGTAGCATGGTTTGGTATAGCGACAGTTTATGCTCGTCAAGAACGCTGGAAAGCTTCTGAAATTCATATACGACGGGCTTTGGCCATACATCCACATTCAGGAGTGTTGAGATGTCAGCTGGGGTTAGCGCAAGCAGCGTTAGGGAAAATGGACAGAGCTTTAGCTACATTAGAAAGAGCTGTGTCATTAGACATGGGGAATCCCTTATGTCGCTTCCACAGAGCCTCTGTCTTATTGCGTGCTGGACGCCCCCAAGACGCGTTAACTGATTTACACCATCTGAAAGATATTGCACCAAGAGAATCTTTAGTATATTACTTACTCGGAAAAGTTCACAACAAACTCGGCAACTCGCATTTGGCTCTTATGCACTTCAGTTGGGCAACCGACTTAGATCCCAAAGGAACTGGTGGACATATAAAAGAAGGATTTGACCCCTCAAAACAAGAGGACCCCTCTGAGAGGTCTACATAACTCTAATTTAGCAAAAGCAGGACTAAACATTACAATTTCGCCATGTAAATGTAGGCAATGTCACATTTGACTGACTCGTTGTAAATATCGCGCTCACCTATCGAGCTCACGATTGACACCAAATCTTCCAAATATAGCTTTATGGAGATTGATATGTGTGTGATGGCATTTAGTTGCTGTAGTAATAAGGGTGTATGTGGACTTGTTTATATAGAGTAAGATGTGGATATTCCTAATGCTATCCTAGTTTATTATATATCTTGTATAGCTGATAATACCTAGAATAATAAAATATAACTAAAGATGGATGTTGCTTCATAAGACCTAATACACATAGGGCTTTGATCTCAATGTGGTGTTTTGATTCAATAACTTATATGTAATAGTTATTAAAACTTTAATGTTGCAATTTATTGTAATTCTGATACAAATTAAGAGATACTTTTTTTTAAAACTGCTTTTTTTCAACTTTGATTTACCTATTGAAATGAGAAAGGAAAAAAATATATATTATACCGCTGGCGGTGTTTCAAGTCATTAGATTTATGTGAATCAAATTTTAATCTATTCTTTTTATAAAAAAATACATATAAATCGATTTTAAAGTATGCAGACTACATATTTTTTTTACATTATAGTTTATAGTAGTGACATAACTCACGTTTTGTGTTGCAAATTCTTTAAATAAATCACTTAGAATAAAAATAATTTAAAGTTGTTATCGTGTCAGTATCTCAAAACTTAGTTGTTAGTATGTTCATAAAATTGTTTTCGAGTCTACATTTGAATGCATGTACAAAACTAACTGTGCTAGTTATCAAATCACCAATGAACTGCTAGGCTCTGTAACTTGTTTAGACCACCTAAAATAAATGTGAACTAAAAATCATACTACTAATAAGTTGTTTTATTTTGTCAAAGAAAATATTTATATAGGTAACGCTCACAATCCCACCATAGCATTCCCAGTTTTATGGGTGCCAAAACACATACTAACTAGACTATGAACATCAAATAAATCTAAATTCGTTTTGAAACTGTCCTGGGGCTTTAGAATAGCGGACCAGCATGTTACCGCTACACCACATGGGTTGATAACCATTTCTCTGATAGGCTATAGCATCGTTTTTGGGTGATATTTAAATATTTTAAAGCTACAATGTAGTAATTTCATGGTTTTGACTGTGTCAACCAACAAAATAAGTGGAGTTTTTTTTGACTTTGGAAGTATTAAATTAGTAAGATCTCTAACGATCTTTTTTAGATTAATTGTGTGGTGTAACTCATCGTTATACAGCAGTCTTGAAACCTGGTTGTAGACCATATTGGTGGTTTAAAAACATCCAACACTTAGGACTGAATAGCGTGGTTGACTATACTCCAGGAGTCCAGGCCTTCTTCGGTTTCAGCTCAGCAGAAAGACTTATTTGCTAATAAAAACACATTTTTATTAAGTCTACACGTGTATTAACGTTGACTCTTTAATTTTATTACAGCTCACATTATTTTTTTTACTATTAATTCCAACTACAAATGGAAGGTATTTTATAAATGATCATCTTAAAGATACCTATTTTATGACTTAAACCCCTAAAATGTACTACACTAACTTATTAATATGAGACGTATAAACTTATTACTTGTCCACAATGAGAAAGTGTATATAATTATATATATTACATACGCACTGAGACCTTACAATTGCAATAACTTCTTGCATTCAAGATATAGTCAATCAATCTTGCTTTATCAAATAGTCAATATCTTACATCAACCTCTTATGTCTAATTATTTTTGTGTATTATAAAGTTTTAAGCAAATTTTTGTAATATAGAGTCTAAAGCTTTTCTAACAGTGGGATCACTCAACAGCTTGTTCTGCTGCGGCGCCGGCGGTGGCTGCTCGATGACAGGTGGCGGGGCATCTGTTTTCAAAACTTTTTTATCATTCAATATGCTAAGGATCCTCTGCTGCAGATCCACTTGCGTTTTGCTGGTGACGGGATTTGAGGTTGATAGTGGCTCTCCTAGTTCGATCTTAACTTGTTGCTCTTTACGCTCCTGTTAATGAGACATATAAGAGAATTAAAGTTTTTAAAGTGGGTAGGTAGCAAACCTATATAAATTACTTTTATTAAAATTAGTATTTGCCAGATATTAACCGTCACTACAAATTATAGACTTTATAAGTTATAGTTTTGTTGCTACAGCTTACTTCCGTTTGACACTTAATCGCTTCTCGTAATGAAAATGTTGATAGTACTTATATTTGAGAGCAATTTTGAGGTTATAATTTGAATCTGCGCATAACAGGTGATAACAGTAGTAAACCAACACCATATTGTTGGTGTCGGATAGACACAGTTCGACAGTAACCTGTCCTCGGATACCTGCAGGTACTCGATGACCTTCTCATACTGCAGCACGGTGAGCGTGCGTCCGTCGGCGAGCTGGCCGAGCAGCGCGTACACAGCCTCGCGGCCCGTGGTCCCG
>DWQK01002388.1:0-13281 GCA_018231225.1 Noctuana stator | reverse complement strand
AGGATCTACTTATCGTTGAGTAGCTTTTGTACAAAACTTTCGTTGTACTGTAACTACAGCAAAGCTTTTCATTTCTACAGGAAAGTTTAGCGTTTTTTGGGCACAACGATGTGTAGGTACGTGTAATAAAATTAGTTTTTGTTTAAAATGGCTAAAAATGATGTTTTAGATAAATAATAATATTTCAGACCACAGAATTCTGCTGCAAATATAACCGAACGATATAAAACATTGAATGAAAGCAATGATATCTATGATTAATTTACATAAAAAAATATTTAAGTAATTGTACAATTATCAACATGTGCATACCATGCATATCATTCAATTCAAGTGGGAAAAGGCAAAATGGAAAGGAACTAACTGGATCTTAACTTTAACAGAGATTTATACGATGAGATAAATTCTTAATCTTACGGCTTTAATTAAAGAGGTATTTAATCAGTCGGCCAAAATGCACCAAACCAAGTGGCATACCGTGTCGAATTAAATAGATAAAATTAAGCGATAATATTGTGGCAATACATTACAAGTTAACGCTTTTAATCTGGATACAGTTATGTTCGAATACCTATTTTTATTAAAGACTAGCTGTGCCCCGCGGTTTCAACCGCGTTAAGAATAGTAGCGTAATGCTTGATAGCCTTCCTCATGTATGTAGATATCATATACAAAGAGACTGACTAAATTGTGAATCTAAACCATTCTTAAGTACCTTTGAACACACACAACAAATTCATAAAAATCAGTCCAGTCGTTTAGGAGGAGTTCAGTGACATACACACACACATTGATATATGTGTTTCAATAATTATTTAACCAACTTAAAAAAAAAGGAGGATGTTCTCAATTCAACTGTTTTTTTTTGTTTACCTTATAATTTTCGACTTGGTGAACGGATTTGGATGACATTTTTTATTTTAAAGCTAATGCTTCCCGTTTATTCCCATTTGAATCTGGTCCAGTTCTGACAATGACATCCATGAGAAAACTATGTAAGTCTTAAATTTAAGTGTGTGCGACTTTGAAGTCGGTTTTTTTCGTAACGCGAGTTATAATAAAATTATTAACAGTGCATTACCTTTGAAATCTTATTAGAAGCTCGCAACTGGGGCTCACAGTATCTTTAGGATGGTCGGCTCTGCTGGACTCACCGTGGATGACAGACTTTAAATGAAATTGAGTTTGACAGCTAGTATTTTCAATTAAATGCTCCACCTGAAAACCATTAAATTTCGTTAACATTAATATTAACATTACCTATAATATTAAGTAATAGCTCGTACAAAATTTCTATACTAACCAAGTACATCAAGGGGACACAATTTGCGTTTTCAAAAGCAATTGCGCTTGTTAGTGGATAATCCTCCGCGCAGTTACCTTTAACAGAACGAACATCAATAGAAAACTATTTGTCTCCTTCAAATAAACTAAGATAAAGTATTATGTACGTACATATTACTTAACTGACCTTGGCAAGGGCCGTCCTCTTCGGAATTTTCAGCAGTTACTTTACTGCGTTGTCCTGTCACTATGTCAACTTGATCATAGGAACTGTAATGAAATAGTACGAGGTAAAAATGACACCAAGTAAACTGTAATGTGTTTAGAAAAGAATATTTGCCACTAAATAATGGTGCGTTCATACGTTATGAGTGTGTTACTGCAATGAGAATACTGCATTTAGGTACAATAATATTAGATACTTACTCGTCTAACTGTAAATGGTTAAACATATCCGCCGAATGCATTTGGAGTGCATTTTTAAGAGCTTCTTTTAATCCTCCACCCCCAAGCAATGACCACACAAGTAGTTCTGTCATAAACCGTGCGCCAACACTGGTCGGTTGAGATCCTACAAAAAGTCTCAGTTAAAGTTAGTTAAATACACGTAAATATAGAAATTGAAAATATTTACACGTTTTTTATGCATTATTATATATATTATTATTGTTGTATTTTCTGATACTTTCAGCCAGGTTTCCTCGATCGGCCTCCTCCCCACAATACATTGACAACTGTTCTCAAACTCTTTATTTTAGGGCAACATTTTATTTGAAGGCAATAGTGCCACCTAACGTACATAAAGTTCCGAGCCCTGCGTATTTGGTCCATGTAACATTTTCAAGTAAAGACAGAATAAAGCTAGCAGAATAGATTATATCAGTTTATCTAAAGGTATTTTTGAACGCAAGTCATTTTTGGTTGTTTTTGAAACGGGTCCCTATGGTTGTCAAAGTGCGATATAACGTAACCAACCTTGTGGCAGCAGCTCGATGAGGTGTTGCGCGCGGACCTGCGGCGTGGGCAGCAGCAGCGGCCAGGCGGCCGCCAGCGCGCGCCTCGCCGCCGCCGCGGCCGCCCGCCCCGCGCGCCCCTCCACCAGCGTCACCAGCGCGCCGTGCACGCCGCCGCTCCACCCCGCCGCCTTCGCCGCCCCCGCCGCACCCTCACTCTCGCGCGCACTCTGCCACGCGTATACCTAACCGAAAATACATACTGCTAGATATCTATTTGAGGTTGAACGTTAATGCTGCGTACCCACGGGGCAGTGATTACTTAACATTTGGTGGCCTGGATGCTCGTTTGCTACTCAAACAGTAAATGATAAAAAAAAAACAATAAAACATTACCACAACCCTACCAAGGATTAGAGAAAGATGTGTTGCTATTCTAGTGCACTGAGATGGTTGCTTGATGAGACGAATAGTCTTAGATGTGAGATGGAAATAGTAAGGATATGGTCTACCCATATCTGAACTATTTCCATCTCACATCCCTGGTCCTCTGTGATAATGGACTATTCCACTATCGTGTATGGTATAGTAGTAAATTTATAATACGCACTCAATATTTAAAAAATTTAGATGCATAATCAAATATTTAAAAATAAAGACTTGTTAAGAATGAATGTTTGTAAACTTACTTGTAACCTAAACAGATTCAGACAAGCTACAGCTATATATTCATTATCTTTCTTTTTAGACGTCTTGGTTTCTTCAATTACGATTCGTAAAAGTCTAAAAATTAATCTGTAAGAAAAATATTTTTATAATCATTGGTATCAGTGTAAATGAATGATTATAAAACAAATTGCAATAAAACAGAAAAAAAATACTCACTTAAATGTACTATCAGACAAATCTATCACAAAAGGCAAGGATGTAGGCAAATCTCTGGGGCTTTCCTCACTCCACACAAATATGTGTGTCGCACAGCTCGCTACACCTATTACAAAAAAAAAACATTATGAAAATATGACACTCATTAAAAATCAAATATAAATTTAAAAAATCAAATATAAATAAATTAAATTTAACTGTAGAAATTATTACCATGAATTTTATATGAAGGATTGAATACGCGAATCATTTCGGGTGCTGTGTTGGATATTCGTGCACGTTCGTGAGTACCCCACGCGTACAGCGCACCATCTGAACTTAGCGCTAAACCATGAGTAGGTCCTATTGAAAAGTCAACAATTTTGACATCTGAAACAGCAAGAATAAATTTAATTACTTTCGACATTTTTTTAACACAATAGAATTAGGTATAACTTTGATAAAATCGCACTTTGAAATCATACCTTGAAGATACTCTATGCGCTTTGGAACGCTATAACCTGTCGTTTCCAAATTACCGTGCCCAAGTCGATAGTCAGCGCCATAGCCCCAGGTGTAGATATGGCCCCTTTAAAATTAAAGAAATTATATTATAGTCGCCATTAAAAATTTGTTATGTGGTACTGAAGTGGTAATTGGCGAATGAGTAGTGAGTGGTGAATGGTGAGCGGTCAGTGGTGATCGGCGACCTGTCAGTGAGCACGGCGTGCCAGCTGTCCCCAGTGGCAACGCGCACGACGCGGCAGCCGGCCAGCGCGCTCAGCTGCCGCGGTGCGCCTTGTTCCTGCTCGCCAAACACGTGCACCACGCCCTCCCACGAACACGCCAGCATGTAGCTGTCACCCCACCCTGCGATACACATTAGTAGAAAAGCAAGTTAAGTTTTACCTCTCGAAATATCCTCATATGATGCTTATCAATCATTATTCTCCTGAGCAGAGCAAGGCCTAGTGCCTAGTACAATAGGTTAAAGTTTAAAGGATGAATTTCATAAGAAAACTTTAAACTTATTTTTTTTGTAAACATATACTATACTATTTACTGATACTAACCAAGTGCAACATCTATGATTCGTTCAATATTGTGAGTAGTAAATGTAACAGGTTGTGGCGTAAGGCAGTTTTCGATGGTTCCGTGGCCAAGGCGACCGACCACGCTACGGCCCCACGTGTAGAGCGCACCACGGGAAGTTATCACGGCACTATAAAAAAAAGAAGTAAAATACTTAAGTGTTTTTTAATTAAATTAGAAAGACGTATAAGATTGTTTTACTGAATTTACTCGTAGTATTTGAACTATTCTTCGACAAAATTGGCTCTTCCCATACCTCGAGGCTGGCCCAGCAGCTATCCGGACTGCATCATGATGGGCCAAATGATGTATCTGCTGGGGAACGTCCCTAGGGGCCGTATCCCCATGTCCTAGGCGACCATCTTCTCCCGCGCCCCAGGACCAGACGCCGCCGCAGGAACTTCGACACAAAAAGTGGCGCCCCACCGAGTGACACGCCACCTGTGTTATGGTCCTATTTTCCAGACCTACAAAACATTTTAACAGCAAGATAAATATAGACTGGTGAAACTTACAGCCCGTTCTTACATTCTAGCTATCTATAAGATCTTGTAAGTAATTGTTAAAATAAAGCTATAATGTTACAACGATACGATGCATTAAATTGCTTAGAATACTTCCTGTTGACTTGCATAGCTTTGAAGAGATTTTACAGTTAATACTGGCAAAAGTTTGCATTCTTTTATTTTTAGCACATAATCAGTGACAATTAAAAACAAATTCAAATAGGAATCCGGTTAGATGATGCAAATTCCGAGCAAGCTTGGACGGACAACTTGTGGCAAAAAGCCATGTCTGTGATCTCAACTACTGCGATGCGCTTTTTCCAAATGTAATTCATTATTTAGCCATAGATTTTTGTAAATCCAAACAAAAAGTTAAGTTTATTTAAAATCATATATCTACCTGGCACTAGATGCAGTATCATCGTGTCGTACGGCACTGAGTAAACAGCGCCATCGTGGGTTAATAAAAGCGCAGATTTATCTGCGCACGCTATTTGTTGTATCCTCACATTATCCAGAGATATTGGGCCATGGCCTATCGAAACTACTTCTTGAGCTGAATCAGTGCACTAAAGAAATCCAAATAATAGTTAGTAGTATCATATACAAGGAATATGAAGACTTAATTGTTGTCACAAAACATTGTCACATTAAAACAAATTTTATTAGAAACATATTCCCGCATGCCAAAAATTTTATTTTGCTACTTACTGTAACAAATCCCTTTAGAGGAGGTAGTAGTGGAGCACAAAGCCTATCCAAATGACATAATAAAGCAATGCCAGCCTTCCTTACTGACATCAAACCATCACCCTTTGGAATGTTTAACTCCCTAAAAATGTACACGTTACTGTTAAAACATCGAAAAATTGCACCTGTGTGAAGCCAGGGCAAATTGCTACTTTATATATAACAAGACACTTAGTTTAAACATACTTAAGAAAGTCTTCTGAAGGATTTGGTTCGTCAGTCGATTGATTGCTAAATATTGGAGCTGGCGCCGTAACTCGCGACATTCGTCTTAAAAATGGCCCTAATGGAGCAGTACATTCTTCAGTGACAATTCTGCAAAGAAAGATTGGTCAATAAGTTTATTTATTTAATGGTTAATGTGGAAATAGCGGCGAATGCTATAAAAAGGAAATTAAAACAAATACAGACAACCAGTCTATAAATGGTGTTGACTGTATTTTAAGTTAAATATTGGTATATTTTAAATGAAACCTGTTGTCTGAATGTCTCTTCTTTTTTAGTGGCAATGTCACTAGAACATGAGCGGCTTTTAAGAGTGCTGGCAGCTCAGCTCGTCGGGCACAAAGTTCCACCCAAGTACAAACTGAAATTTGCCAGTCTCCTTCCGGTACAACAACACCCAAGTCACTGTAAAAAGTTTCCTGTCCTCAGTATCAATATAAACTACGAGCAAATTTTTTTTAACTCCTACACTAGCTATGCAAAGGTATTAATATTAATTAATAATATGTTCTGATTTGATGAAGAGCAAATCCATTATTTAATAATAATAATAATCATAATTTTAATTCAACTATCAAAGACTGATAGACTCATATTTGTTAGTATTACAAGCTATGCTAGTACGAGTACTATTTGATTACTTTTTTATCGAAAACTAAATATATTAAAAAAAAAGGCATAAAGGAACAGCTTATACTAGACAGTATAATATGATATTTTTGGATTTTATTTTAACCACTTACCCTGTAACAACCTGTTGCAAAAACTTTGCAGCACTGTCAACAACTTCAGCCCAGATTTTCTGTGAACGTGGTGGTTGATTGCTTCCACTATCTCCATTTTCATTTCCAGCATAAAGAGCTGCATCAGGTAATGCTCGAACCGCATCTAAAGCGTCACGAAGTAGTGCTGAACATACATCTGCGTCTTCGCCGCAGCGCCATGCGCGCCTCACTAATGAAAGAGCGAGACGGAGAGCAGCGCGTGCACCTACACGAGCTAACCCCAATGCACTGAAAATTATTTAAAATACTATCAAATATGAGTGACTGAGAAAAAACTAATTCCAACTGACTTGCAAATCAGTTATTATAATAATTAATTATTCTTAAAAAAGCAAGCTTTTAAGCTAATGTTTCAGTTTTAATGAAATTAAAATACCTTTGGGAGTCAACCATATGGGATTTAAAATAACATCCTGTATCTAATCAAGAAATTCATGAATTGTTATCTACAGCAAAAGTGTATGCTTGTAATAATAATATTGTCAACAACATTCTTTTGTCATACTCTTAACTTCATATAAATACATTAAAAACAAAGCACCTTTCATCTGCAAGTTCTTCATTATCTTTTTGAGAGTCAGCTCCAAGATTAACTGGTTTTTTTAATGTACCGACTACCGTATTTAAAGACCTATTATTACTAGCCTGGGATGGTTTTTTATCTAATTTAATCTTCTGAGATTCTTTATGGTGGTTATGATCTCTGTAAATAAAACAATAATAATCATCTAGAACTACATACATTTTAAACAATAAACAACTATTAGAAATACAGTAAAAATATCACCTTATAACTGCTACTAGGTGCCTGTTACAGAGAACAATTAAGCGACGAATTTGGGATATAAATGGACAGCTTACAGATGTGTTAATAGACCTCATTCGCTGTTCCCAAATTAAAGAATCCATAAAGGCCTGCACTGCTTCTGGACCTAAAAATAATATAGAAACTTTCTGCTATGTACTTCACCACAAACAGTAAATTGTAAAGCTCTAATATAGTAAAGTATAAAAATGAGTAAGTAGAAAGATTTAAGATTACCATAAAAATATAATATACACAGCAAAAAGTGGAATAAATATAACAGAATTTCTTTATATAGTCTTCAAATACCCATATAACACACATAACATACCTGGCTCTAGTTTCCACTTGATTTCTTCTATTATGTGTAGGGCAGGCCTTGGTGCCACACACTTTGTTAAAGCAACACGTAATTCTTCTTCATTAGACAAAGCCGCGCAGGGAGGGCACGCACAGCCTGAATGAGGCCCGCAAAGCCCATCACAGCATGTGCATGTAAGAATCTACAATGAAGTATAATGAGCCAGGTTCATTCAGAATCCGAACATTTTAAAATGATCAATAATAAATTAAATTTGACACAATACTCACTCTAAGACCGCAATAATACTTTCCGGTGTCTCCGAGCCTCGCACTAATTCCAGCACTGTTAACCAACCCTTTTCTGGCGTTAAAATAAATTTCTTTGTCCTGTATAAGGCGATTGAACTGACTATTGAGGGCTTCTGTATCTTGTAAAGCATCATGTGAGTCAGGATTTAACCATTTAGAATCTAAATGCAACTGAGGACGGAAAATAAAGACGTCCTGTTCAAATTCCTCAGGCACAGACATTTTAATTGTGTATTAATTGATACGTTTGCAACATTCTGAATTAAACGAATGATAACAAGAATTTTGAAGAATAGAAAGCTAGATAGGCCTCCGAATTAATTCCATTGTGAAACTAGGAGAGGATGTGCTGTTGCAAAATAATCCTCGTTCGACTCTGCAAGGCAGACTCAATCAATCGAAACCGAATCGAAACCCGAAATGAACTGTCAAAGTCAAATATGAAATGTCAAGCTAATATTGCAGTTTTGAGTTTTGATTCTGCGTTGTGCTCTTTTTATTACCATTTTTAAATAAAATACAATTCAGGTTATTATTTAATTACTTATATGATATTTAAAGAAACTAATAGCTTTAATTTTCCTTAAAAATTTTTATTAAATCGTTTAATAACTGTCATGAATTGTCGTGTGTCTGCTCCAAAGTCTGTCCTATGCGGTCTACAACTACAATATTATATCTTTCATGTATATTCAATATTTCATAAATTCAATGGAGTGGAGAATACGTTTTCATATTCTATATCACAAGTTCCAATGTATTCTGTGACAAGAGTTCTCTATACCTGTCATTGCTTTGCTTGTCATTGTCCACTCTGTACAAACATGTGTATTGTGTGTGTTTGTGAGGTTTTTTTGACTCATTATTATTTTGATAAAAAATAACTAATACTTCATTACCTTCTATAACAATACGTTAATTGAGCTTATCCCATGGATTCGGATATATTCATCGACGATAAATGCTGTTTGTTTGGTAAACAATATTTAAAATCTAAACAGCTTTAATCCGGTTCTGTAACAAAACAAAGATCCTTAATAATAATTAGAGTTAACGCAATTTCTTCCGGTTTCCTAATTTCAGTTGCATTGTTGTGTTTCGTTTTTTTCTGTACAAAAAATATATTACAAGGTAGAAGTCACTTTCACAAGGAATATTTCCCTAAATAAAGAAGTCAGTAATGTTATAAGTTTTTATCACTTTTTATCTTGATAAATAAACGATGCGTGTTGCTTGCTAGTCTTAAAAGTGCTTGAAGTAATAAACACATTTTTGCAGATGAAGATTTAGTATATCAGTTAACTAAAGAGTACCAATCGTCTTTATTGGATGATGCTGATGCTTCACCAAGTGAGATTTTAGCAGACGTTGCGTCCTTCTTAGCTGCTCCCATATCCCCTGTCTTGAGCAGTCAATCATCTCCCAATGAAAGCAGCAACTCAGATTCTGGAAGCGAAGATGACTTTAGAATGTAAGTTTTCAGAACACACACATTATGTTAAGTATGTAATAATATATTAACACGGCTGGATCTAAAGCTGAACAAACATTGTATAATTAGTCATAAATGGAATTGAGTAAATATTGGTGTATTTCTCGTTCATAATAATTTAATTGTATTATGAATGTGTGTATGTAAATCTTTGAATGTAAAATTGTTTTATTTTTTGTATAGATAAATATTTTCAGTTTTTAATAGTAGATATACTGTAAATATCACTAGATTTTAATTATAAATGTGTTAAGGGTACAGTTACCTCCTGTTTGCTTCTCTTAGAAAATTGCTGATGCTTTTGTATATTTAATATCTTTATAGGGAACACTGAGGCATATTAATTCTGATGTCACAATTTCATTATACATAAATATAGCTTATTTTATAACTACACACACATAAAATTAAAACATTTTGAGTTTTACTAGACTGGCAGACCAAAATATATATCTATATTGTGTTAAATATTATACTTAGAATATTATTATAAATATAACTTAAATAACTTAAATATTATTATAAATATATACTTAAACAAATTAAATATATACTTAATACTTAAATATATATTTAATTACTTTTATTGGTATGTTATTATGAATGTATTTTTTTTTTAATTATATATAAATACCATGAACATTATATACTTAAACTAAAAACTGAATGTAACTGTTATATAAAAAATATTAAGAGACACAATGATGTTGTATGTTACAGTAAATCCAACACATCACCATCTGAGCATAAATCATCACAGTCACCATTCGATTGGCTATCTAGCTTTGAAAATGAACCTAAAAATATCCTAAAACCTGAAGATGTTGATTCATTTATACAAAAGACAGGTTTGTGCATTATATAATTGTTTAATTTTACTTCTTTTTATCGTTTATGAGTAGCAAACGAGCATGTAGTCCACTTGATGTTAAGTAGTCACTGCAACTCATTCACATCCACGGCCAACTTTAAATAGGAGAGAAGTCCTATCTGAGATCATACGTGGAGGTGTTGCTACTCATGAGGACTGAGATGGTAGCTTCATATATAGTGTGTCTGGCAGCAACCCTTTCCAACCGAAATACAAGTACTTGCTACAAGACTTTCTTCACGTGGGTTATGAGGGCAATGCTTGTACCTCTCTGAGCAGACTCTGTAAACTCTACCCCCTACATACTAATCTGTTATATTATATATTTGAATTATGTTATGTTATTTTTTAATTTTTAGTTCCAAATGGTACTTATACAAATATTCCTGACAATGAGCCAATATTAAATGTAAGATTACCTCAAAGGACAGGCCCTGTAATGGCAATTGAAAATGGTGTCATTAAGGTTAGAATTCTATGTTTAATAAATTTTACTAATGCTTTAACACCAATAACAGTAAAAATTTTAAATCTATAATAGAACCTGTATTCTAGAAATTGATTTGACCATAACTAACATAAAGATTTACTTCTTTAAAAAGTCATTAGAACTGTAATTAAATAATTGATTTTTTCAGGGTATCAAAATAGAATATAAGAATAATGAAGAATCACTAAATACAAATCAAAACTTACGACAAAACATTTCACTTAAAGGTATGTTATTGAAGGAAAGTACTTTCTCGTAAATCCTATTTCAAAATTTTGATTATAAATATAAATGATGATGTAATTTATTCTTTGGTTTCAGGAAACAGCCTAAACAAGTCTTATTTTAATGTAGAAAATGAAAATTTACAACCAAGTCATTTAAAAAATAAAGATGGTAATCTACAAAGTCTGCAGTTAGTTTTAGAGCAGAAGAAAGTACCTACTATCCTTAAAAGAACACCCAACATGTTGTTCAATGAACCTCAAAAATTAGTGGTTCCCTCAGAAAGTACAAATAGAGCTAAAATAGCAATCGTGCCTTTAAGCAAAACACACAATGAGAAAGAAGCCAGAAGTTACCAAGTTCAGGTTTGTAGAATTAAAAAATGAAATGTGTGTAATTACAATAAATATTGATGCCATTTTCTTCTCTGTAGGTAATAAAAAAAAATGATGAATTAAGAAATATCATTTCTTTGTTGTAGACATCACCACCTCATAGCATAATACTAAGTCCCAAATTAGAATCAAATGAGCATAGTGTGACATCACCACATAGAAATGTTTCAATTAATTTTGAAGAAATTATAGGCCCTCTTATAGATTGCTCTGAATTTACTGATGCCGAAAAAAGAGCCATTAAGAAGCAGCAAAGAATGATAAAAAATCGGTAAGGTTATGATAACGTTAGGTATGTTTTTAATATAAATAATAATTCTATATTATTTTGACTAACAATATAATTTTAATCTGAATGTAATGTTATCACCTAAATCTTATTTGTCAGATATAGCAATTTAGAGCTTCTTAATGCTAATAATTATTGGACTCTATATTTAGAGAAACAGCTTGTCGATCTCGACAAAAGAAAAAAGAACATCTAGTCGCTTTGGAGCAAAAGTTGCTTGAAGCGGAAAAGGAGATAACAAGGCTACAACAAGAAAATAAAATGTTGAGAGAACAACTTCAGAGTAGTGGAAGAATTCGAAAGGTGAGTTTATATTATTAGCAAGTGGAAATAAATTACCTACACAGAAATACATTTATGTGTTTGCTTATATTAAATGAGTTTTTTTCAACGTTTTCTACTTATAGGACAAGTTAGAAGAAGTGATTTTTTCCAAAATTAAAGCATGCTATAAAAGAGGTATATTGAAATACTTTGCAATGCCTCGACCCTTGACAACTTTTCCCTAGATTTCATTATTAACATAAACTATTATTTTTTATTTGACAAGCAAGCAATTTAAAACAGTTTGACAGACAAAAATTGTGAATATACTAACATGTTATATACATTTGCTATATAAAGTAATTACAAAAAAATATACGAAAAATTACTGAAAATACTTACTTATATTCTGTGTTCCCTTCAATAACCACAACCAGTACATAATAATATATTAGTTGTAACAAGGAAAGTTTATCTGCATGTAACTTAGTGTGGCATGTGCTTATTCACAGATACCAAGACTTAATACGTCATTTATAGTTCCAAAAAAGAACATAGCAGTTATTTTTGCTATGGTATTCATGGTATCATTAAACTGGAATTTTATAGGGTATGTATTTTAATAACATGTTCATATGAATTTGTTTTGGAAAGTAATAAAGAAAATTACACTAAAATGTCTGGTTTTGTTCAAGATGGAATTCGAAACCTTTTGTGGGTCCTACAAATTCTCATCATGGTTCACGACATTTACTGTGGACTGAGGAAACTAATGATATATCACCTCCTGGTAAAGTCAAAGTGCAAATTTAATTGATTACAAATTTGTTTATTATTTAGTAATTTTTTAGTTTCATTTTTAAATTTAAATATCTTTAATTTTCCAGGTCACGATAAATTTCAAAACAGTAGCAGTGACAGTATAGGCTGTAAAAATGCAACAGTAAACGCTAGCTATGTGCATATAAACCAGACTGAAAGTATAAGAATAGCAGGTGACCTGAACCGCTGGATTGGGAGTGGGAAAACTCTTAATTGGACTAACTCATCTAAGAAAAAACAGCCTGTGCTACAGCACAACATTGAAGAGAAAACCAGTGGTTAGTAAATATAGTATAAAAATTGATACTTTCCAATGTCCCTAGTTTGATATTTTACAACCACTACCGATACGGTTATGGGTGTCAGTTACGGTTATGTGATGCCAATGAACAATCACATTACTAATGTGATTGTTCGCTGGCTTGTGAAACAGTTATTTTGTTTTGATTTATTTACATCTGTTTCAGGTGGATTTCCTGAAACATACAATCTATTCAGCAAATTAAATTTTGATAATTTTGAGATCCCCACGTTAAACAAAAATCAAGGCAAAAACG
>DWQK01002387.1:0-13282 GCA_018231225.1 Noctuana stator | reverse complement strand
CTGCATTTGCCTTGCGCATCATCCTATTTTACGGCACAAGCCCGAGGTGTTGCCGAATTTTATGGCAGTTGCCTATCGCGTCATCGAATATTACGGCAGATGCCCGTCGTGTCGTCGTATTTTACGGCAGTTGTATCTTTAAATTACACCGTAATTGTATTTGCTATAAAAAAGTTTACAGAGTTGCTTTCGCGTTATACTACTTAACGGCAGAAGCCCAAGGCCCAAAATCATGAAAAGACAGTACTTGATACAATATTCTTGTAGTTGACAATAAAAATTCTTCCGTAGAGTCTAAAATTATAACATCTGACAAAATAATATGTTAATTACCTACATGAGAGATTTTATTTTTAAAACATTTTTACTGTTGCATTTAATATATCAGGTATTTGCAATTATTTTGTCAAATGTTATTTATGTTTAATGTTCAATGCGATACTTAACTATAGTCTAAAGCATCATCTCATAGTACCTAGATAGTTTCAAAATTACTTCGGCACAAAATAAAGCAAGCTCTTTTATGGAAAATTGAAGTAGATATTGAATAAATCGCTTTCTATGAAAATTATAAATGAATAGGCCATATTTCGATTAAGAACCATCTCTATTTACAAATAAAGTAATTCCTTCTTATTAACGTTTAACGTCTTTAATACTACTTAAATACTTAGACCAGCTTTAAGTGCCATGCATTTTTTTCGGCCAACAAACAAATTTGTGTACCGGATTTTTTTTTCTGTGGCTTGTCGCGCGCGGTTTTCATCTAAAAAGATATACCTTATACGTAATATATATGTAGTGTATCTTTTAAGTAAATCATTTTATGATTTATTCTACAAATCCCCACTAAGAAATCCCCACGTTTCGCAAATTTTACCACAAAAATATATGGTGGGGATTTTCGAAACGATCTTTTTCCGAGAAATCTTTACTAGCCGCTTTTATTTAGCACGTATATATTTCTGTTGGTGGCTGAACTTGTACAGTTTATAAAAAATGCGAAAATAAAAACACGTGAAATGTTTTTTTCTTTAAAAGTTAATTGTAAGTTTCGGGCCCGCAGCGAATACAGCGCGGGGGCATAGCGAAGACATCGCGGACGCGTAACAATTACGCAACGTTTCCTATGCTTGTGTGCGGCGAGTTCACGATGTACAATTCGTACAATGCACTTAATAAATAGTAAATACGAAATGGCGTCCACAGCTCAACTCACCGTGAGTTCGTTTGTATTCGCAGCGCATCTACAGCTCCCGTTCCGCTTTTAAAACGCTCACTAACCGCATAGTGTGATAATACCCTCAATGCAAACGTCTTTTCATATTTTAGTAATAGTCATATACTGTAAAATAAAACGTGATTTAGAAGTCAATTCATTCGCTCCAAAGTGAAAAAGTTCACAATAAAGAAATATATTATTTATAAGTCTTACTCATAAAGTTATTATATTAGACGTACAGAAACACAAAGCAATAAAGAGTTCTTATGTATAACTTTAGCTACAATTGAGAACCACCTGTATATTAAATTATCTTTAATAATAGTGATCACAGTCTCGAGATGGTTGTTCCAAAATATATTTAATTATTTGTACAATATTTTGTATGCTGCGGATATGTTGTAAATTATAATAGAATTACAAATTGGTGATACGTATGTGGAAAGTTGTTTTATTTTAACTCTTCTATCGTGTACAAGTAACATCAAAGAGTTGTTAATAGTGGTTTCCAAGCCGCCCCGCAATTCGGAGGGTCCTGGTTCCCAGCGGGACAGAAGTTGTAGCAAAGTTGAATTGTCAATACGCTGTCTTTTAGCTTTTAAGTATTTATTTTGGTGAAATGGTTTCCAAGATTAACTCTTGCCTACCTTGGTAAAAAATTAAATAATTTCTTTACAAAGTCCTCATTTTTAAAACAATCAGAAGCATATAGGTATCTAATAGCCATAAAGCTACTACTACTGTTCAAGTGTTGTGAATGTCGTAATATCGTTATATTGATATCATTATTCAGTCATACGGATAATAAAGGCGGTGGGCAACATTTAGAACTGGTTTATTACGAGTACCTATCTAGGTCATTTAAATGCAATGCCTAGCCTAGTTACAAAATTATAATGTAGGTGCAACCTTTGTAGGTAAACCGGGCAGTGGCGTAGCGTGGGTTTTCGCCGCCCTTTCTGTAAATTTTTTTCGTCAACTACCATTTTTTGCCTATTTTGGGGTAAATCGCTACTTGTTGGTCTTGTTTTAAAATATGTCCTAACGATTTCAATTTACAAAATACTTTTATTCATTGTGAAATTTTGCCGCACCTATCACCCCCACCGCGCTACGATACTGAAATCTTTTATATAATTTAATTTTAATTGTCCATTATAATAAATTCTTGGTAGTAAATCTTTACGCTTACTGATGCCGTTCACTTATACACCAACAGATGGCGTTAGCTTACAAACTAAATTAGTGAAAAGGACACAAACGACTTACAGTGACTGACTAAAGCGAAGAGTTCATCATTATGCATCGCGAATTTGCCCGTAAGTCCACCAATGCCGCCCTAATGCAAATCTTGAGTAATTCTCATATTTCGGTTTTATATGATGGTGGGTGCCACTTTCCTCATGCATGAATAGCAACGCATCCACGTACGACCTCAGATAGGATGAGACTTCTTTCCTATTTGACGTTCGAGTCTGTTCTCCTAACTTACCATATCGTTATTGTAAATCCAGGGTAAAAGTCAGAATAAAACCAAAAAGTTTGACGTCGTGTACAAAAATATTTCGTTTTAATGTTGTTATTAAATTATTTCCTTAAACATTAACAAGAACTAAGCAATAAACTTTAACATTAGTACATTGATGAAAATGTTTTCTGTGGCATTTAATTAGTGACCGCGTGATAATTTTGTAAAAAAACGAATGTTGACTGACATTACAGACACAATTTACAGATATTAAAAAAGATACAAGACAAACAAATGAAAATTCAAATCAACAATTAGCATAGTCCATTTTTCAATCCAATTTAATAAATTACATCAAGAATTTTATAATTTTCATTTCAATTTAATAATTACATCGGAAATTTTATAGTTTCGTTGAAATAGAATGGATGCATACGAATCAATTTAAATGCAACCGAAATCTAAAACTTATTATTATTAAAAACGTATGGGTCAATTGTTTAAAGTTCAATAGTTAAAGCTAAGTTAAACGTTTCGTTTGAACATTCAATATTTTAGGATTCGAATAGCCTAATGACCTTAATTAAAACAGTTTTGATGGGTCTGGTCTCTGGGAGTCAATGGAATTGTGTAATCCACCAATAACATAAAGTACAACAAAGATGTAGCACATCTGATTTCTCTGAAATATTATAACTTTATGAATGATTGAAAGCAATTCAAATTATGTTATGATTTATAAACATAAATTATTCCGAAGCCAATTGATATTAATTATGTAGGAACTTTGAAGCTGACCAAAGTGTTAGGCACCAGTTGTGTACATCAGTCCAAGCTAGTATGCTGTGAGATAATATAAAGTAAAAACATCAATAACTTCATAAAACAAATTTAAAATGATATTTTAAAAGTACTATTACTGGCAAGACAATAAGCTTATTTTGGAATATTTAACGTATTTATAACCATATTGTAGTCTGTTAGTTTTTTCAATTAATAATTTCCGAAAATAAGATTAATAAAAAAATATCAGATTACAGAGATTCATAAATAAAATTATTAAAAGGTAAAATGTGTATGCACTTGACAGGTGAATAAGAATAGTTAAGTGTATAAATATATTGTATAACAGTCTGTTGAGTTACCTAGAACTAATAGCTATGTTTCGTCATTGTGAAGTAATAATCCCGTAGTCGAAATAATATCGGCAAATATAATTATAAACTCAGCATTGTAAAATTGTGAAGTATTTTCGCTTTAAAGTTGTCTTCCTGCATGTTCATTATGGTCCTTTGAGCCGGATTTTTTGTGTTATTAACAAACCTTACTGAGTTTACCAAAATATTTTACCAAATTAACATTACATTTTTATAAATAAGGGTAGTATATTAATACTGATTATAGTTACTTATTAATATGGTATTTGATGGCGATATTTACAATGGGGCATGGAATATAATTTAGTAAAGAAAAATGTTATAAAAAAACCCGCATTACGTATGCATTAAACACTAAGGCTATACAACCAATACAATAATTAAAATAAATTAATTCTAAACGAGTCTTATCTTATTCTAGCTATTTAGCAAAATATATAGCTTTAGACAAGATATTATGCGATAAAATGCACAATTGATTTACATAAATATTTGTGTTAAACCACTGTTAATACCATATGATTTAAGAGCACCCGCTAATTAAATTAAGGCACATAGTTTTATTGTTTCTTTTTAAAGTTACTGTATTACAATTTTACTAAATTTTAGAAGAATTTATTAGATAAGACTGTATGGTTATGGCCAAATAAATTGAGCTTATGAAGCTGCAATGTACTACATAATTATTATGTTCATCATTTTTAAATTTCTTTCTAATACAAATAAAATTCAATACAGTATCAAAAAAATTAACATCAGGAAGACTTTAAATAACATTACAAGTATGACAACATCGTTACAAATATTTTACAACTACAATTAATATAAATTAATTATTCCACATTTACAGCTACATATTATCTCTAATTCATAAGGGGTTTTTATTAATTTTAACAATGGAATGTCAATGTAACATAGGCACAGTCTTATATAGATTGCTCCTCAATACACATTCAGTTTTTTTCACTACATAATGAGTTTCATTAAATTGAACCTTTTTGCTAATTTTATGTTTAAATGTATATGGTCAGTAGTAATACTAAGCATTATGTGCATAACACAATAATCTTTTACCTGGACGTTTTCAAATTATTGAAATTATTAAATAACATAGTGACTTTACAGATTTCAATTAATTTCAGCTAAATTCATTACCTTCATAGAGACTCTCGCAGACTTCGAGTAGTCTCAGAACTGGACTAATGTTATATGGGAACAGCGATTTTGACACAAGCCGACTGATTTGCAGGCGCAACCTTATCAGTACCCTCATCGTATCGTCCAGACCCCTAGTGCCAGTATCTGACTGCTGGCAAGTCTCTAGAAACTTCGGCCAATTTCTCCTCACATACTTCAAAAATCTTAATAAATACAGCAAAAAACATGTCTCGTTACTCACCAGGTAGTCAAGTAACACATCACTGTCATGAGACACAACCTTTAGAAATTCTATGAATGATGATATAGGATTCAACATCGGTATTAAATCTGGATACATCGAATTTCTATACACTATCCCTACAGTAATGTCCAATGTACAAACCATGGACTCAATCAAGTAGTCATCTTGTTCACTGAACAGATGTATTAACATTTTAGTGAATGGTGTCTCCGGGTGGAACTCGAAACTGTTTCTTATGAACACATCAAGCTTTTTAAGAACATCCCGTATTGACCTTTCAACTATTTGCATATCCTGAATGGCATTATAATCAGACGAGTCTATTGAGCTGTCAGAGGAATCACACCGCATTTCTTTAACTGTTACTGCTACAGATTTCAGGACCAATAATGACATTCTCTGCAACATTGTTTTGTCTACTTCATTTCTTAATTGGGATGATTCATCATTTTCGTCTTCTCCATAACTCTGATCAACTAACTGTATTGTTGATGATAATGGAGCAACTTCCGGTCCTAAGGAATATTCTCTTAATACTGTACAATTGTGTCCAAGGAACCCAAAGCTGCTCCGGCTATTTTGCACCCTAACTTCACTTAGTAACCTAAAGTCCTTCACATATCTTACAATTGAATGAGCCAAGCAACATATTTCTTCAGGCAAGATGTCCTGCAAGGCCAATGTGGACCCATAACACAAGACCTCATTGAACAAGCTCAGCAAATGAGAATATATTAAACTCGGGAGAACAGTGTTTCGTAGTAAATCAACAAAGCTTTGCAAATCTGCATAAAATGGCTTCGTGTCAATTATTGAGAGATTCGCCTTAACACTAATAATATTCTCCCACAGAGAGAAAAAGGTTAGTATACAGTTTTCAACATTAGCTAAATTCAGGTACCTCAGGAGTAAAAGTTTCATATTTTTAACTAAAACGGGCCAATGGTGTTCTAAAGTCTTTATAGTCAAACACTTTATGTGCGATGTGTCAAATGACTCTGAGTCTGTCAGTATGACCGTCACACATCCATTTTCATTAATCCTTTCTATTCTGGACGGTGGTGGTTCCGGGGACTCTGTCTCTTCCATTCCACCTGGATGCTCCTCATTAGGAAACTTCAACACTGGCTCGTGAAGTTTAAACACAACTGGCTTCTCAGACTTGTCGCCACTAGAAGTAGATGGTGTGCTAGGAGTTTGTAAGTTTGAGAAGGCACTGTGCAAGTTATCGCTTCTTGAGCTGGATGGTGTATGCATACTACTGCTACCCCCAGGGTTAGAACTACTACTTCTAAACGGGTTATCCTCCTGCACATGCATGTTTCCAGCTGTATTTACATAATTACTATCTTCTAGAGGATGTTGCTCAACATCTTTCCATTCGACTATCCTTTTAATTATATCTAAACTGAAATTAATTTTTTGTACTGTTATTCTATTAATCCTATCAAACAAATAGATGTTCTCTGCAATTTGCTGGAGCCAATTCTCATCTACTGTATCCTTGGACACAATTAAGAAGCTAGCTAATACTCTACTGGCGACAAAGGTAATGAATTTGCTCTTATGTTCAGCTAATTCTACGACTTCAGTGATCCAATCGTGTCTGTTTCTTACAAATATGTCACACGCTTGCATTATCTTTGAACATATAGTACCTGTGTTGTTTTGCTTTAAGTAAATATCGAACATAAGCTGCATGGTGGATAAATATGTGAGTGCACAAGTTAAAGGCCAAGAGCCTATATTTAATTGTCTATCAAACAATTGCAATATAACATTTTCATTGAATCCACATAGACACTGACCTACCAGCGCTGTCTGTAGTATTCTCAGCTCTGCGAGCAACTTATCGTTGTCCAAGCTCCAATGAATGACATTTGTGGAGCACGATGGAATGATGTCAACACTGGGATCACTAGGGAGCCTTAAAATGGATGAACAGTCAACTGCATCTTCGCTCACTGTGCCACTATCCGGCGACTCACCATTCCTCGATGTAAAATCTTCAGTAGTGTCTGCGGGCGGTGTTCCCGCGTCGAATATATCAGTGAGAATATCCTCAGTGGATCGGTCGCTGCCGTCGTCGATGTCGGGCCCATCTATTCGCTGCTTCTTCTTCACGGGCTGGTCAGAAGCCATCCCTACATCTGTATTCGGCCCGCAATTCAAATGCCCCCGTAAAACCATGAACTCGACGGTAAAAACAACTAAACGTTCGTTGTTAGCGGCTCGAAATCCAATTCATATTCACTATTCCGTAACATTCGTTCTGAAAACAAAAACGCGGATGAATGCGTGAGTCGTGACCTTTCCACCAGCTACTCAGTTACGCAGACGACAAAGGCAATGAAAAATCGTTATATTCCCCCTCTATCAATCATAAAATGCATCAAATTCTCAAAACATTGTCATAAAATAACTGTTACACAGGGAGAATTATATAATCGAGAAGCACAAGTTAAATTACGATCAACTTTCCCAAATATTTTGATGGCACACATACCAACGATAGAAGAACGAGGTTGTTTGAACACTTTATCCCATCTAAGGTATCCATAAAGTATATAAAACTGTTCACTGCAATCCCACACAAAAGGAAAACACGTACTTTTCTGTGATATATCTTAGCAAATCGTTTAATTACTTTATTCACGACACAATCCAACAGAACATCGACTCCATTACGCACTATGACGCTGTATCAGTTAAACAACTTTTTATACAGGAATTTGTCATATTTTTTACGTTACACTGAATAAAATATAATGAATAAAACAAAATAAATTTATTTATGAATTTAAACTATAATTTTATGAATAAAAAGGTTTATTATTATATTTTTAGATATTACGGAGCTGGTTAGATCCAAGAATGTAATGCATTTCCGCATCCATATCCGGCAAGGACGTTGCCAGTTTGACGACTTCTGAATTTAGCATTCAAGCCCGACAGCGATAAGGTATCGCTTACCTACTTGTCTGATGAACAGTAGCAGTAATTATCTTAGTTATTTTACGATGAAATGCCGCAAAAATAAATATTAGGTTATGTATTATATTTTATTACAAAAAACATTAATCAATTGGTACATAAAAAATTGTAATCGTTTCAAATAAAGTGAATGTGACATTCATTGAATATTTACATATCTCAATTTATAATTTTATATAAAAAATAATTGAATTTGTAATATGTATATAAATTAATAAAAAATTGAGATACAAATAGTTAGTCATTTGTCTTAATTATTTATTTTTGTTTATTCTCTGGAAAGTATGATTGTAGATTGTACACTGGCAACACCGTCAGTCCCCGACTCCCGAGTAAAATGTCTGCTACGAAAGACTCGAAAAATAATTTACACAGAATTTTAAAGAAGCTTTAGTAATAATCAATAAAAGTTTAAGCTATTGTAAGGTGATTATCAAGCTGACCGTTAAAGTTGTGCAGTTTCAGGGTCTTCGATGACTCATCTGAGTGTTTTTGCATAACAATCGATACAGTAAATTTAGGTTAAGATCTCAGTGCTATTGTATTCGAAATCGAACAACACAAATTTAAACCCGGATAATGTTGAAAACAAGACCGTTTGATACCCGAGAAACGCGGATGGATTTGTATTATTGTATATTTATAGTCTCGATGCGGAAACGTATCGAGATGTCATCGGCTTACGAACTTTAGTTTTTTTGTAAGTAAAATGTATAGCCGTCTAAATAAAGTTCAAATCTAAAGATTGCGAAAGTGCTCCAGTATCGACTGACACCCGCAACCTTGCAATAAGTGAATAGAAAGCAATTGTCGCCTTCGATCACACACTTAATGGTGGAATCGTTTGATTTCCTCTTGGTTATGGGGTGTGTTCAATGCTGCTCAAATATTATACTGTATACCAGTCCAATGATCGAGCGTTCTTATAGATTTATGTATTATGAAAATATCATTTGTTTGAACACATATAAATTGTTCAAAAATGTGTACAAAAATACACTACACCTGACAATGATAATATTCTGGTCCATTTTAAAACACCTACACACTCATAACTAATCTTAAAATGTGATAATATCGATTCTCAAATTAATTTTTCTTTACAGATTAAACAAAATCATGGAACCCCTAAGCAGGACAGATAACATAGAAATCAGCTGGGTTATTTTTTTAAATTGTTGAAAGTGAATCTCATAAGACTAGTGCAAGTGTTTTGATGGACATGTTTAGTGTTTGTTTATAATTGTGCAAGTGAGAAAACTGCCAGGATGTCTGATGAAGAAGACTCCTCGCCTGACTTGGCGTTGGTCCCTACTAATAATGTACCAGGTAATGTTTGTTTTTATTGCTCCATTTGAAGTAGATACTTATGAATCATTAAAATGTGTGAAAGGTTATTGTTAGCATAAGTTACAGGAAGAGAATTATAATTAAGTTAATGTTTATATTTAAACTTATTTATATTCATGACGGATAGTAGGTACCTATTTGAGGTAAATTGTAGAATTGTTTCATGCTCATTAAATAAACAACATAACCTGAATATAGACTTACAAGTTTTTTTAAATAAATTATCTATGTACTTTTAAATCCAACTAAAGTAAATCAGTAGATTAATATAAAGTAATCAGTTATTATCCAATTTATATTTAATTTTAGTCTACCTCTCAGCTTAAATTAATAAAACTTTTACCTACTAATTAATAGATCTGGCAGACAATAATTATGATGCCTGAACATTAGCCAGAAAAGTAAAAAAAAATTATCAAAATCAGTCTGGTCTTGCAGAATTTTACTGAAATTCTACTAGTAATTATATCACAGGTTTTCTATACTATTAATAATAACTAATGTAAATTGTACACTTACAAATATTAGTATTTATTTAATTACAAAAAACTGTTTCATATTTATTCTAATTCTAACAAATATTGCAACCATAATGACATGATTGTGGTTACATTTAATCACTTTTAAATGAGGAATGCTAATACATATTTATTTTGTAAGACCCTGATAAACTATCTTATAATTAAGTACTAAAGGAATGCCTGTCTCCAATTTTAGTCTATAGAATGGCATCAATATCAATTTACGTTATTATTGAGCTTTATTATCTAAGTACTTTATAAATTTAACACAAAATCATTTCATTCATAACCAAACAATATTTACGCTTCACACTCACAGCCCCACACTAGGATTCCCTGTACACATACAATACAAATAACACACACATACAAAGATAAATACACAAACACCCAGACCAAGAACAGAAATCTAAATTCATCATTTAAATTTCTGCCCCTCCGGGGATCAAACCCAAGACTTTCGAATGGTAGCCATATAAAGACCCATATCAAGTTGGACCCATATAAAGACGAATTCCAAAATCATCCATCCATCAGCTTTTGGAGGTCTACTGCTGGACATAGGCCTCCCTTAACAACAATAATACAATACCTTAATACACGAAACAACAGATAAGATGTTACAGTAGGCATGTCTTATCACTAAAACAGCTATCAATTCCAAACAGCTTTAAAATTATAAATATATAGTTAAAAGCATAGTGAGTTGCCCTGTTCCTTGCTAGGCCATTGGCGACATCATTGCCTATTAATACCTGTGTGTCCGGATACCCAGGGGTAACCATAGACAAGGTTTAGCCACCAAAATAATAGTCGAGTCCACCCTACAAAATAAACAACTAACTTTTTTGCTTTGAGTGACCAACGGCTGGTAGTTACTTTGTCCAAAAAATTTCTTTACTAATACAGCAAGGCGCAAGACGGAATATTGAATGACATTTATAGATTTTTTTTAAACGGTGCAAACATTTAATAGTTAAATTTTAAATTATAAAGAGAAATACTTTTATAGATCAACCTTAACTAGAACAATTTAAAAAATGCAGAGAAAATTTCACAATGAAATTGCAACCACTTAATTCTAGCACTTGTTGTCTAGCACCAGGCTCATTACTGTCCAAACACTTGAGTCTGTGAGGTTTGTAGCGAGCCCTCGAGGTGCCCTAGATTTCTAACCATCCATACATTTAACTTCAACTTGTTGGTTTGTTAGTGCGGAAACTAGTGACCTTGCTTTGACCTGTTTCTGATTTAATTTACGTTGCGAATTTTGCCTTTTTAATGGTTTTAAAAAGGTAAGCTGATATTCTGTTTTTTTTTTTTTATGGATAACTTAAAGCTTAGATGTTACAAATCGATATAGGGAGCTGTTTATAGTGCAAAAAAATTCTAGAAAAAAATCTAATCTTCATTTCTTTATTTTGGTACTCTAATCTCCTCTCAAATATGAGAGTTTAGGCCATAGTCTTTCAAGGTGGCCCACTGAAGGTTGGTGGATTACAAAAGAATAAGAATCTAGCATAATTTATGTACAAAAAATACATTTTTAACAAAATGGGTAATTTTTATACGACTCCTTATTCCACACACTTATTACTACTGTATTTTATGTTACGTAGTGATTACGTGAAAAAATGGTTATGTCACGTTATTTATATACCTACGTTGTTACCGCTCTATGATAGTGTGGCGATCAGTGTTGCGGTTTGGAGAAATGGAGAGGATTAATATAATGTTTACGAGTAGCGAGAACAGCGGCCTGTGGGAATTTCTCAAAATAAAAGCCCATAAAAAACAATTTATCGCACCTCTTATACTGTGATAGCAAAAAAACTAAAACACGAAATAAGCAGTTATTTAAAATATGTCACGGGCGATCACGGTTCGCTAAATCTCGTATAAACCTGCTGTTCTATCCACCTATGTACCTACGATGTACCTACTAGCGAGAACTATTTAACTTTTTCTGCCCACTATGGCTACATAATTATATCAACGCACAGCCGAAACTACAGTGCATAGAAAATTTTGATTTGCTACAGGTGTTCCTTTCGTGATGCAAATAAGCAGTAAGAAAGGATTTTTAGAAATTACACCCCAAAGGGGATGGAGTTTGTGTGGGATAACGGGACGTCTTGGACCGATTAATTATGAAATCCACGCGGGCAAATTCAATTTCAAATTCTAAATTTTTTATTCATCAAAAGGTACACGTATACACTGGATGAACGTCAAATAATACAGTACATCGGCTTTAGGCGACCTCTTAGCTGCGGTAGACCGGGAGAAAAAAGCAAGTTTTAAATGACTGCGAACAATAGGATGAATTAATACTTCGAAAAGACACTGTTTATCTATTGTAGATTTACTTGTAATATAATATTTACTAAATGACTATGTTATGTGGATATCTAGGACAGATTTTACGTAATCATTTTGCTATTTAATATAATATATGTCACGGACGATCACGGTTCGGCGAACCCCGGCTAAGCCAGCTGTTCGAACACACGCCATAATCGAGACGCTATAGAAAAGATAATTATTTATTTATAACATTTTTGGTGACATATGCATCTAGAGCGATTAGACCAGATACTAGAGTTTCGGCTTGCATTGGAACAGAATCATTGTGATGATAAAGGGAGTTCTGAATGGCAGTAATTTAAATAATTGCTTGGTCATAATGTACGTTGTCGCAGTTCAAATTCAAATTTTTTTATTCATCATAAGGTACACGTATACACTGGATGAACGTCAAATAAAACGGTTCATCGGCTTTAGGCGCCCTTTTGGCTGAGGCAGGCCGGAAGAAAAAAGCCGGCGGAAAAAAACTCTCGGCACTCCTTTAAAATCAAGTGTATAAATTACAAGTAATAGCAAATTATGCAGTACAGCTTAAGCCTGATATTGATGTATTAAACTGGGGCCCCCAACTAAACTATTTAAAATCGTTTGTTCTGTATTTGGCGTGTTCCGAATTTGACTCTAGATTTTGTCGTGGTTTATTAATATACCGTAAACGAAACTTTCGCGAAAAGTGCGAAAAATGCGAAAAGCGCGCTGCGCCCCGCTGGCAGTGTGGATCGCAAGCGATCACATTGTTAAGCAACGTCGGGCGCGGCCGGTACGAGCATGGGTGACCGCTAGTGGCAAATTTCATGCGCG